>JABFEX010000241.1:0-55952 GCA_013623515.1 Fusarium illudens
GATTGAGAATGGGGAGGGGGGCTCACCATTGTGTATTGAGTCTGGGGGGTTGTGGGAGTTGGGAGGTCGAGATGCTGGGATTTGGTGTTGAAGACTTCTTGGGTTGGAAATATTTTCGGTGAGTGGCCCGTTCACCGAGGTCATGGTGGGGTACACCGAAACTGTCACACGGGCATGGAGGGGCAGCTCAAGGATAAGCTTCTTCCTGCAACCTTTTTCTCTCCCCAGTCTGTGATTTTCTTTTTTTGTGACAAAAAATGGAACAGATAGATCAGCTAAGAAAGGAGATTGCTCAGCGAGAGGTCGAGCTCGCAGATCTTCGGGCACAGCTCACAGCCGCCGAGGCCGAGGAGCGTGATCAGAAGCAAGCTTGGAAGTGGCCGCTTGACACGCACGAGTATGAGAGGTACAGCAGACAGATGATTGTTCCAAGATTTGGCCTCCAAGGTGCGTGTGTGGCTCTTACATATCTATTCTGGCATTTCACTGACATGGTTAAAAGGCCAGCTGAGGTTGAGAAAGGCCAAAGTGCTTCTCGTTGGCGCTGGAGGTCTGGGATGTCCAGCTGCGGCGTATCTTGCGGGTGCAGGTATCGGCACGATTGGACTCGTTGATGGTGATGAGGTTGAAGTTTCGAATCTTCATCGTCAGATAGCCCACTCGACGAGCCGTGTTGGCATGAGCAAAGTTGAGAGTGCAATCACGTATCTGAAAGAGTGAGTTCTCTTTTTGATTCCACAGAGCTTTGAAGATTGACAACTATAGACTCAACCCAACCGTCACATATTATGCCCACAAGACTCACCTAACACCGCAAAACGCTCAAGACATCGTTTCAAAGTACGATCTCGTTCTTGATTGTACTGACCATCCCACATCACGCTACCTCATCTCCGATATCTGCGTCCTGCTCTCGAAACCCCTCATCTCAGCATCAGCCTTCCAATCATCAGGACAAATCATCGTTCTCAACAACCCTCCCGGCCAAGGACCATGCTACCGCTGCGTGTTCCCTACTCCGCCGCCGCCAGAGAGCGTCGTCGGCTGTGGTGAGGGCGGCATCATTGGACCTGTTGTTGGTGTCATGGGTGTCCTGCAGGCTCTGGAGGCTATTAAGTTGATTACTCGAGGTGATCTAGAGCTCAAGGAGAGGGAACCCAAGACGCCGATGATGTTGCTATTTAGTGCATCGGCGGATGTGCCCTTCCGATCTGTGAGGATGAGAGGGCGAAGAAAGACGTGCTTCGCATGCGGCGATGAGAATGCGCTCACGCTGGACGAGTTGAAGACGTCACTGGACTATGTCCAGTTTTGTGGTGTGATGAAGCCCGTTGAGCTTCTTCAGCCCCAAGAGAGAATCACCGCAACAAAGTACCAAGAGGTTGCCAAGGCAGAGAAGAAGGAGCATCTGCTGTTGGATGTCCGGCAAAAGGAGCACTTTGATCTCTGCAACATTGCAGGCTCGGTTAATATCCCAATCAGTCGATTCATGAACACTCGTGGCGAGACAACACCAGAGGGTTGGCCAGGCGAGCTGTCGTCGTCTGCACCCATCTATATCGTCTGTCGAGTTGGCAACGACTCGCAGATTGCTGCCAAGAAACTCAAGGATCTAGGACTGGGGAACAATGGAGAGCGCTTCATAGGTGACATTCAAGGAGGCATGAGATCCTGGAAAGCCAATGTCGACCCCAGCGTACCCTTCATATAGCCTCACATCAGATAGCCGAATGTGAACTGAGTAAAAGGAGGAAGAGGGTTGGTCATTGGATAAGAGATTTTGACGATATAAATACATGCCCACGATAATCCGGGGCCGCACGCAACATCAAGGGCGGCCTATCCCTGCCCGTCAGCTGCGCCATTACATACGGAGATTTTTTGCTTTGCCAATGAAGAACCGATATCCATTGCTGGCCAAGACAAGTTTTTGTTGTTTTACACAAAGTTGGCAGTCTTCTTTTTGTTGAATGCCTTTTGGTCTTTTAGCCATTGCCGGTAGCCAGCCACGCTCTGGATCTTTTCGCCGTAAAAGTCGGGAACTGGATTGTATTAGCATCACTGGGTAGATGATCAGATAAGGAAAATCAGCTCATACCAGGGTTGGCAGCACTCGAGTTGGTGGGGTCAACCCGGTGCTTCTTGATGCGCTCAAAGAACTCGGCCTCCTTCTTCGTCATCTGCTTCTTCCACTTGCGGTTCAGGGCGTAGAAGGCCTGGTTGCCGATGCTGGGGCCGATCAGCCAGCCAAGACCCGAAAAGGCGAACGTCATAATGCCCAGCGTCATGAAGGGGTCGAGGGGGATCTGGGTGATGATGGGCTCGGCAACGCCTGTCGAGAGGACCACGGCGCCAGCGCCGCCGCAGAACATGCCGTTGGTGATGGAGAAGGAGAGCTGGTACCGGCGGCGCTTGAGGCGGAGCTTGAAGAAGCTGTTCCAGTCGAGGGCGTGCTCTGGATCCTGCGCAAAGTCATGGGCATTGTTCTGCCCAGGTGTGGCGTTGAGGGACTGCTGCGCCGCCGAGGCGAGGTCGGGCTTGCCGGAGCTGGCGCGGGCAAAGGCCCTAGGGACGGAGACGACGGGTGTGAGGCATTGCTTTCGGAGCGGGGAGCGGGCGAGGCACGAGACGGGGCCGGCGGTGGTGGAAAAGGTCGAGAAGGGAGCTTTCGGCGAAGAGCAGATGACACCGGTAACGGGTCGGCGCAAGACCAAGGTCTTGAGCGGGGAGGCCATGGCGGGCGGGAATTGCGCGAGAACGAGTCAATTAAGTCGTCAGACGGAAATAGAATGGAGTGGAGATTGGATTGGCTTCGCCGTTGCTTGCGTCGGGATTTTGGTCGACGGTTTTTTGACGTGGGGGGGAAGCTCGGTACAAGCTGGGTTCGTGATCTCATGGGGAGGGCGAGAAAATGACGGCGCCTGTTTAAGCGCGGTTAAGCGCTGCGGAACTAAGAGGTCAATCGGACGAGCTATAGCCCGGGCCGCCGCTAGGGGGGTATAGTATATCGCGGCTATGAGATATAGAAAAGGCATAAAATTAATTATAGAGAATTTTAAACTTTTTTCTTATATAAGAGCTACTATAAGCTAGGAATTAAAAGATTTAATAAGTAATTAAAATAAAAGAACTTTTTTTAATACTTAGCATTTATTATAGAACACGAGGGATTTCAAGAGCCTTTTAGGCCCTTGCACGGTGCAGACTTGATCAGGTGGGCTTAGTCATCACCTGATACCATTTTCCTCGCTAGGTGGCTTGTGTGGAGGAAGAACTATCCGCGTTCAACGAAAGGTCAATGGAACGACAACTGCAATTTCGCTGAACAACAATTCAGACCTCCCTTGGAAAAAAACAAAGGGCTCACTGACGCGTGCCTTTAATGCCAAATTCTCGTGTCAGGCGTTGCGGCGCTTGATTTTCTCTCTTTCTGTCTTGGAAGTCAGTTGTTGTGGATCGCGGAGCTTCCTCGTGCGCGCCACGCGATGGAGTCGATCCAACAGCCAGAAGCCGACAGCTCTAAGAAACGAAAACGAATCGACCATGGACGGACCCGAATAGAAGTGCAAATCCCTTCTAAGCCGAAGGGCTATGTCCCCGGCAGCGGGCCTCCCCTTCAGCCCATCCGTCTTCTTCCTCCACGAGACTCGACCGCGTACATCCTCGACCGCATCATCCTCCCCTCGCCGGGCCCAGCGGCGGACGGAAAGCCTCTTCCGAGACGCATGACATATATCGTGGGATGGCACGACCTACCGGCGGCGCGGATGCTGGTGCCCGCCATGCAGGTCCTCACCTATGTCTCGCCCCAGGAGCTCGAGGAGTGGGGGTTCAACAACACGGAAGAGCAGATGGACAGCAAGAAATTGGCGCAGGAGGAGAAGGAGCAAGCTGAAGACAACCTGAAGTCGTCCAAGCCTAAGAGACGTGGAAGACCGCCGAAGCACAGTAAGATAGAAGCTGCTGTCGTCACGGAGCCTGAGAGCAAGACTGCCGCCATACCTAAGAAGGGCGTCATGACTATATCGGTCCCGAAGGAGAATAGACTCCAGGGCTTTGAAGGATTGTCAGATGAAGATGGGACTCCGTCGACGCAGCTGCAGCAGGAGACATCAAGGGGCTCAACCGACGTGGATATGGATCAAGATGAGGTCGACCTCATTCCTCAAAAGCCTGAAGATGGGCGCTCTGCGGTTCAAATAGACTCGTTGCACACAGCGAGACTCGAGCCTCGTGCGCCGGGACAAAGCAATGCTGCAGGCAAACATGTCTTGGACTCGCTCTCATCAACCGCGAGTTCGACTCGACAAAGTACACCGAAGCCTGCAGCGATCCGTCCGAATTTCGAGAGCAAGAAGAAGATGGCGCCGGAAAGCTCTTCAAAGAAGATTGCAAACCCTTCATCTGGGGCGAATGACCACAATGAGGTCTTTTCGGGCCCTGAATGGAAGTGGGCTCCCCTTGACGAGCTCGCACTCCCTTACTCTACAACGGATGCTACGACACAGCGTCTGGAGCCACAGGCTGTTAGAACGCCGCTTCTGCCGGAAATGGGGTTGGCGCGGAGCAAGTCTAGAGAGAAGAAGGCAATGCCAAAACCCACTGAACCAGCTCCCGCAGCAGAAGAGCCGAAGGAAGACAAGGAGGATAACGGCGAACCGGTGTGGGATGTGAAGCACCTGGAGGGCATGGAGTTCTTCGAGGCTGAAGGTGGCGGAGTTGTTCGCTACTTCAAAGTCCGCTGGGAAGGCGACTGGCCCGCGGACCAGAATCCATCTTGGGAACCAGAAGATAACCTTCCCGCCAAGCTGGTGCGGAACTACATCAAACAGGGCAAAAGGAGGCGTGGCGGTTCCGGCGCGCATGAGCCAAAGAAGAAGATCCCACGGGCTCAGACGACACAGGTCCCGTCAACTGCGCCGAAGAAGAAGGGCCATCTTAAGCAGACGACACTTGCGTGGGGCATACCAGCGGGACAATACAAGAGCGTGAGTGAAGCTTTTGCTGGGGACGAGGAAGAGCTTATGGGCATGGACGTTGGGAATGATGCCCCGGACGAGGCTGAGGCTGAGGAAGATGAGCTATTCGTGGTCGAGGAGCCTCCGACGAAAAGGAGTCGCGTACAGGCACCGTGGCATGGGAATGGGACGTCGTCGAGAATGGACTTGGGTACGACGTCGGTGTACAGATGAAAGACGTGGGCAGAGGAGATGAACATGGTTGGACTTGAGTGCTTGTGGAAAAGACGATGGCTTCATGGATACTGGATTCAGATGAGCAGGCGGCGTCACTGGCATTAAAAAACATCACGGCGCATAGCATTTTAGATACCCAGTGTTTAGGAAAACTAACAAAGAACTCATACATTAAACTCTCTCTATGCTGCGATGGCCTAACTACTCCCCTCCTCCCCTCCTCCCCCTTGCCATCCTCCGAGCAGCGATTACCAAGCCGAAAAAAGAAGTCTCGAGTGTGTCGAACCCATCGTGAGGGTCGAGTGTGTGTGGCAGTGGGTGGGACTGTTCGTGAACTTGTCAACCACCTTGCAGAGATATCTCCTTTGTTGAGATACCTTGTCGAGACGTTCGGCGTAGAGAGTGAACAAAAATCAGAGACCGAGAACTGAAATGAAAGAACCGAAATATAGAGCCGATATGAAGACGATAACCTTGCAGTGTCTGCTATAGTATAGACACGAGTCCATCGATCGAAGAAGGCTGAATCAAAAAAAGTCGAAATGAAAACAAAGGTCGAAAATCGAAGATGCGAGAACCGAGAGCCAAGACCGAAATCCTGGTGCGTCTACCAGTAAAGGCAGCGTCTGCCGTAAAGGCACGAGTTCGTCGAAAGGTGAGATTCAGATATGAAAGGAGTCGGGAGTCGAGAACCGAGAACTGAAACCATGAACGAATCATGGTGTAGCTACCGTAAAGGCAGCATTGGCCGTAAAAGCAGTGTCTGTCGTAAGAGACACGAGTTCGTCGGGCGACAACCGAATGTCCAGATGTGAGAGGAGACAATAAAGTCGAGAACCGAGAAGCGAAAATCAAGAACGAATCCTGAGGCTTCTTGCCGTAAAGGCAAACCATGTTGATCGAAAAGCGAGAACCGAGAGAGACAAACAACTAAAGGCGAGAATCGAGAACGACCAAGGGAGAATCCTGGTGTGTCTACCGTAGAGGTAGAGTGGCTGTCGTAAAGACAGTGAGTGTCAGTCTGTCGAAGAGAGACGAGTTCATCGAAAAACGAGATTCAGTTGTGAAAGGGTAAACCGGAAGAAGGCAGAGTCGAGAACACGAGCTGGAAGGTCGACCAGAGTCAAGAGAGGACACAAATCCATCTCAGTCTAGTCGTTGATGTCTAGACTTGGCTCCCAAGAGAGCGTCAGTCCTGTCATCCGAGACCATTGTCCAGGCGTAGACGTAGAGCTGCGTTTAGAGAGATCGAATGATCTTTCCCATCGTGGGCTGCATGAGAGGAATTGATCTCATCCTCTCAGCGTCGTCTTCACGCAGCCAGTGCACATGAACGTGCCCTCCGGTGACAGCACGGAGGTACATGCGAGCTCGTAGAGGGATGGGAGATTCGCGCAAGCTAATGTTGCAAATTTCGCAGGTCTCGGGACAAACGATTTTGTTGTCGGCTCTGAGGCGACGGTGGTTGGCGATCCGAACGTAATGGTCCACGCGCAGTTTGTTGCTGGCATCCATGTAGTGCCTCCAGAAATCTATCCATGCAGGGTCGTCAATGGTAGCGTCCTGGAGGTCAGTGAGGCACTGTCCTGTGACCTCAGCAACCGACATCTTGGGGCGGACAAGCGTCTTGAAGACACCGCCCAGACTGGAGATGTATTCAACACCGTCCCGCTCCATGTGGAAATTGTCAACATTGTCGTCGACGTCAAGGTCGATCGCAATTCTGAGCCCTTCTTCCTCGGGCGTAGCCTTGGCGGTCCCTTCAGCCTGAAACAGCTTGGGGATATCGAGGTACTCCCAAGCGTTGTAGGGGGGCTTGTTCCACTTGGTCTCCAAGTGGTCGGGCTTAACAAACATGATGAAGTTGCAGTAACGCTTCGCGATGTGGGCCGGGGGGTAATCAGACTCACAGAGTCCGTCCTCGATGTCCCCGGGCAGCCCAGAAAAGCCAGGGATGACTCGACTTTGCAGTGCGAGTCTGCGGACTCGGTCGGTGTGAAACAGGTCGACCATCTCAACCGACAGCTCACCGAGATCTCCGGAGTTGTAGGGGTTGTAAGTGACCCGCGCAATCCACTGGAGGCCAATGGTCTGGAGGGCTTTCCAAATGGCCCCGACGGGGAAGTTGGCAAAGTCCAGGCAGCGCCCAGAGAGGGTGTGAGGGATTGATGTCCCATCGTCAGGCGAAAGCGACGTTGCCTTGCAGTAAACGATGCCCGCCTTGTGCATGTCACCTTGTCCGTCCTCAAAATAGAGAGGGCTAGCGCGAACGAAGTCGACATAGACATCTGCGGCCTTGGCGTTGTTGAAATGGATGATGGCGCAATAAGAGCCGCGGCGAGTGGAGGCGACCTCTGGCCGGACTTGAACGCGCGAGATGCCACCCAACCCGGTAACGCCCTCCAAGACCTGAGTGTGAGAGACCCGGTTGGGGAGGTTGTTGAGGACAACCATGGGCTTTTGGTTACTGTTGTGGACGAAACCCTCGTACTCCTCCGGACTGATCGTTGATCCGCGACCAGCACCGGCCCCAGTGTTGCCGTTGGCATCCTGGGCGTCGACAGTCTCAAATTCTTCGTCCTCCTAGGAGAAAAGAGATGATGGTCCGACGTTGCTGTCGTACTCGAGCTCGGAGTCACTTGTCTCCAATGGCTAAAGATTAAAAGGTCAGACACTGAAAGGGAAAAAGAAGAAACAAGAGAAAGGGAGGGTTGGGCTCTTACGCCAAGGCCACGAAGGCTCTCGATGAGCTTGACCTTCTCCTCCAGGCGGTCACGGCTTTCCGTGAGAGGATGCAGAAGCGATTTGATGTCTCTCTCGAGCTGAACAACAGACTCATGCTCTCGGTACATGCCAGAAAGCATGGGCTGAATCGAAACAGCGTCAGTATGATGGGGTGTCTACGCGTCGAGGTTTGGGTTGGCGACAACTCACTAGGATCTCTTGGATGACGTCTCTCATTAGACCGTGTTCAGAAATGATCTCGTTTCTCAACTCCATAATGTGGAGGATGTCATCGGATGGCAGATCGCCAAGGTCCTCGGGGGCGACATTACTAGTACGTAGTAGGTCGCCGATGGCGGTGCTGAATCCCCTGAGATCCGTGGCGGCTTCATAAAAAAGAGTATTTGCCTCGACCGAAATGGGAAACGGCAGATGGCGCCACCGTTCATTGTCAAGTCCAGCCTCAATGTCGGTAAGGCGAGCGCCCAGGGTGGTGCCCAGAAAGCGAAACTTACGGCAAGCCATCGCGAAGGCAGGAGGGTACGCGTGAAAGCGAAGAAGGAAGAGGATGTCAAGATGAAGGGTTCAGGTGGTAAGAAAGATGAGAGGGCGCGAAGGAAATCTCTGCGCAGTTTTGTGTTTTGGGGGGTGTGCGGATGGAGAGAGAGATGAAGGTGGGAGAGTTTGGGTGGAGAGGAGGTGGGAGAAAAGAGAGAGGCCAAGACGCGTGCCGCGAACAGTAAATTCCCACAAACAACACGGCAGCTCTGCCTCATATTTCAGGGCTCCACGTCAACACCAGGGCAACCGAGAAATATAGGGCATGCGGGCTACGTAGGGGAGGGCATTAGCTTACTAACTGCCGCCCTTCAGGGCTGGCAGCGCAGTGTTCACTCCGGTGACGCCCCTGAGAGGCTTCTGTAGTGGCGATCTAGGAGGGAGGCTGTCCGTTGTCATGGCCCCTATGTGCATTGCGTCGTGATATCCTTTGTGGCAGAGGCCCACCTGGTCCAAGGGACACTTCCAGGTGATTCTTCCTGAGGACGAAAATCAAGTGATTCCACCCAGCCATCAGTCGTGAACTGCGAGGGGCCTTGTTCCTCATCTCTGATTTCGCCTTGTTCTTGAAGTCCTGGACGTAGACGACAAAGGACCGTCCATCGTAGCATCGTAGTCCTGACAGCCCATCCTCGCCAATAAATATATACCTAATCAGCGCGATGGCGAGGTCGTCGATATCCTGCATTCGTTGCTTGACCGATGCTCCTTGCACTGTTCGTCCGTTGTCGTTGGTGGCATCCCCCACGCATGTCCCCCCCTCTTTTCCACCATCGCCAGGCACCCACACCACTCGAGGGCCTAGTCCATCATGATTCCCTTTTCTTGTCGTGCCTCGTCCATCATCTTCTGGTGCATCTGCTGACAAAAAGTCATCCACAATACAGCCTGCAAGGGGTACTGTCCTTGGGCTGCAAAGGGGGGGGGGGTATCTTTCACTAGAAATCAAGGTGTTTTGGACCATGCTGACCCAGCACTAGCAGAGCAAGCATCACGACCGTCCATCCTTGGTGTTTTCGGCACATCACGCCCTTACGAAGCAAAAAAGAACGCGTCGATACCCTCCACACATCGCATCCACCCTTACATCCCTTCTTTTGATCCGACGATCGACATCTCAAGAACACCTCCTCCTACACAAGCCAGTCGAGGGACCGAACGCCGTCCTTGCGACAAAGGAGACGCCGCACGAACAGCACCTCGGTGCAAGGAGAAGCAGAGGCCACACCGACCACGACTATACAAGACTTGGGGATGCACTGCTGGAGCGCTCAGCAGCATCTTCACTCGAAGAGAAGGAGGGGGAAGCCAACAACACCCGGAAAACTGAAGGGGAAGGACTCGGGCTCGTCGAGAAACACCGCGACTCTCTTCGCGTCCTCTCGAGCTGGCACTTGCCTCTGCCCCCCTGAACCGAAGAGCATTCTATGACACGAGCCCCAATCGCATGGCCCAGCATGGACGAGCAATTCCTGGGTAGCAAGAATAGATACGTAGGTGATGGAAATGACTGGCTACTAACCAGGTACTTCGACAAGGGACAGGAAGAAAGACGTGCAGAAAGACCTCGAAACGATCCTCTACACTCGACTACCTTCATACCGAGACCATGGCCACTCGTTGGTTTCAAGACACGAAAGAACAAAGGCAAATATGCAGGGAGGAATACGGGGAGCTTCAAGCATCAACTCATTGTTGGCAGCCAGGGCAGACAGACCTGGGCTTAAGACGAATCAGGTTACTAGTTGGCTGGCTTCGTTGGTTGGGACGACTCGACTCGACTCGACTGTGCAGATATTCAGTTGGTCACCACCGTTTCAAGGGGACAAACTTGACGTCGACATGACATGACAAAGAAAGGACTCGATCCTTGGCTGCTCGAGAGGGGATGTGGTCGAGAGAGAGTTTGTGTCGTCTCACGTGAGAAGAGATGGCGTCCAACATGAGCTCCACCTTCCCCCGGTGACTCAGGCGGCCACGATCCCTGCCATCTCCACACTCTCCTTCCTTCCCACGTTGTTGAGTGGCTCGCCAAGTGATCCAACATGGATGCCAGCACGGGAAGGATGCTCCATTGAGGCCCGTGGCGATCTGGCGTGGCCTCTGACTAACAGGCATTGGCCTTGTCCACTATGGTGGGCATACTGTGGATGGCTTCAGCCAGCCCCAAGGCAGCAAGCCTCAGCCGCATGCAAGCAGCCTAAAGTCAACCAGCCAGAATTGCCCGGCTTCCAATGACGAGGGCCATTGGATTGAGAAGGAACCTTGTTCAAGCCCCTCATGCTGTTTCAGTTAGCTGCCAGACAGAAGGGGTCTCCCTTAACAAAGTACTCCGTACCTAAGGCCAGACCTTGGTAGTACAGTACCTAGGTAGCGTGGCTGACTCACTGACCGACATAAGCTCTGGCAGGTCCCCCCATCTTCCTCTTCAAGGCCATCTTCCGATCTCTTACATCTCCACACCATTCGACTATATCAAGGCCAACTCATCCCCAACGCTGAAATTCTTCCCTCTTCAGCAAGCCAACACCTCACGGGGTCCAAGACTTGTCCAACATCTACCCATCCATCATGGCGTCAACCACCGAATCCCAGGGGCCTTGGTTCCTCAAGTCATCACACCCGGTCCTCTTCCCCTTCCACGACGCCTTGAAGAAGCCCCAGGGAGAGTTTGAAAACTCTCTTCGGGAGGAGCTTCTTCATCGTCATGACGAGGCCGCAGTTGACCTTGGTGCTGGCCAGGACCAGGCCATGACCGACCCTGGCGAGTCAGAGTCGTTCACTCTCGTCTCCGAGATCACGACAGGTGAGATTCGGAGAGGCATTGATGCCATAGATGTCACGGAACCCGACTCGCACGACGGAAAGCCAGAGGATCCCAAGGCCGACACGAAATCTCATCCATTTATGGAAGGCCTAGCGAGCTACGGCAAGGAGGAGAAGCCTACTCGAAACCTCGAGAACATGATGGAGACCGAGAATGGCGACCTTGCATACCGTTCTACCAAAGATGCCCTCGTGGACCTCTTTCAGGAGCTCGAAGAGGTCACATCTGGGCCACGCCTGGCAGAGCTGCTCCCAGCCGCTTGGAAGGCGGACCCTCTCGACACCCTCAAGATCATTTTCAACGCTCGCTCCATCCACTTGGGCAAAAGCTCAAGAACTACCTTTTACCGCTGCGCTGGGTGGCTGGCACAAAACCACCCCGCGACCCTCATCGCGAATCTCCAGTGGTTGAGCCGCCCAATCATCGACAAGAAGGCCAAGAAAGTGGGCGAAGACGACGTGGTGATCGTCGACGTAAAGGACGAGGAGGATCCCACAAAGTACGATGTGAAGCATGGCGTGGCCCATGGATATTGGAAGGATCTCCTCAACATTCTTGCCCTGGCAGCCAACGACAAGCTCGACGTGCTCACGGATCCTCGAAGCGTTCTCAACAGCAAGAATCCCGGTATTATCCGGGGGAAGAGTGTTGCAAAGTCTCGCGATCGTGGAGTAGGAAGGGGTCGTGGCCGCGGCCGCGGAGGAGCTCGATCTCGGAGAGAGCGCATTATGGAAAACGATGACGAGAACAAACAGACACCCCTAAAACCAAAGGAGTTCAGACGGCAAACCAGAGACCACCGCTATGAGGCAGCAGTCAAGGCTTTCAACACGGATCCTGTGTATCGTGCCCTGCACTTGACCATCGCTCGACTGTTCGCGGAGCAGTTGGAAAAGGACCTTCGCACCCTTCGAGGAACTGATGAAAAGGCAAAGCGCACCATTTCACTGTGTGGCAAATGGGCTCCTTCGCACGACCACTTCCACGACAAGCACACCTTCATCATCAGCACCATTGCTGAGATCCTGTATGCACGCGAATCTATCGACGACAGCCGTCTCTCGCCAACAGACGACCGAGAGACGTACCTCCGTTTCGCACGTGAAGAGTATCGCAAGGATACGTCTGCTCTCCGCAAGCATCTCGAAGTTGTCGAGCGTGACATCACAACTCAAAAGTATGAGAACATCAAGTACGATCGGGTCCCGTCTCTCGCCATGAGCCGGTACTCGAAGCTTTTCATCGAGAAAGATATGAAGCACTTCGGTGCATATATCGACAAGGTCGCCGAAGGAAAGGCCAACATTTCTGGAGCAACTCTACTGCCGTCAACCTTGATTCAAAAGGTGCGAGGAAGCAACATTGGCGGGGGAAACAGCGCACGCGATCTTGTTGGTCGAAGAGTCCTTCAAATAGAATCCAAGGTTGTTGATGGGCAGTGGAAGACGCTTGTACAGCGCATCAAAGACTCTGGCACTCTCGAGTCTTGCATTGCCGTCTGCGATGTGTCGGGGAGTATGACATACCCCGAATTCCCTGACAAAACTACGCCGATGGACTCGGCAATTGGTTTGTCTCTTCTTATTGCAGAGGTTGCGAAGCCTCCGTTTGCTGGTACCTTTATCACTTTCAGTGCCAAGCCAGTTGTCGAACAAGTCGATCTCGCCAAGCCTCTGGGAGCCAAGTACCAGAGCATGGTGTCTTCGGACTGGGGCATGAACACAAACTTTGTGGCAGTGTTCGAAGACCTCATCCTCCCCATGGCGATCAAGAACAAGCTGAAGCAGGAGGACATGGTCAAGCGTGTCTTTGTCTTTAGTGACATGCAGTTTGATCAGGCGGGTACCGGGTCGTCTGGCTGGGGCGAGGAGGAAAAGCAACTTCCTGGATGGACCACATCGTTTGAGCGAATCAAGAGCAAGTTCCAGGATGCTGGTTACGAGATGCCGGAACTTGTGTTCTGGAACCTCGCTGGAGGACGAGCGGGTGCCGCGGGAGGTGGCTGGGGAGACCCGACGGCACCCAAGCCCGTCACTTCGGATGAGGAGGGCACTTGTCTCGTCAGTGGCTACTCGCAGGGAATGCTAAAGGTGTTCCTGGATGGGGGATCATTCGAAGAGCCGGAAGAGGAAGACGAGGAAGTGGTAGTTGACAAGGACGAAGATGGCAATGTTACGGAGCAGCCATCCAAGAAGAAGGCCAAGATGGATCCTCTCAAGCTGGTGAAGAAGGCGATCAGTCACAAGGCGTACGACATGTTGAAGGTGGTTGACTGAGGATCTGAGGGCTGGACTACCAATGAGAAACGATAATGATACCCAAAATTGAGACACGTCAAGCATACTTCTGTCCATCAAGCCAGAATGAGCGTGATAAGAGAGGTAGACTAGTGAAAAATGCCAGCATCTCCAAGACTGTGGAATTTCCGAAATCATACTAGTATCATGTAGAGAATGCCGCCTGTCTTGCCTCGTCGGGGGTCGAGGTTGCTGAATATCTACCCTATGGCACCATCATGACAGACGAGCTTATAGCCAACAACACCGCCAACGATAATATTACACAGTAGTTGATATGGTTAAAATTCTAATTCCAATCTCCAAGCTATTTTTGCACTAGTTGACGAGAAGAAGTGCCCTTCTGAGCCCTTGGGGGTGAGCGAAAAAGGGCATCTTGGTGAAAGGGAGACTGCAAGTTTTCCATTTCCCACGATCATTGGAATACAGAAGATGGACAAAACAAGGATCGTCATTAAAAATCTGCTTCGAACCTGCAACGATGAAAACGATTCTATACTCCTTGCTTGCTGCCTGAACAACCATCCATATTACCTCCCCCTTGATAAAAAAAGACACCCAGAAACCATCATCACGCCCTCAACAGACAACCATCTCGTCCACCATCTTCATGAACCTCTCCCTGTACTCTGCCGGATCCGCCGTGATGCTCATGGGCCCCTTGTGAGCCACCTTGTTGAACATCTTGACCACTTTTGTTAGCGTCCTCGCGTGCAGAGTATGCTTTGTCCAGAAAAAGTCGAGCAGCACGCATCGGTACGTCCACTTTCCCTCGACGTCGTTTACGCCTTTTCGCCAGGTCCCCGCGTCGGAAGGCACAGTTGGGGCATCGCTGCCGCGTGGGTATCGGACCACGAACAGCGAGTAGTCGACGGCGTTGTGTGATGCGAGGAGGGCGGAGTCGTCAAAGAGCAGCGATGTAAGCTCCTCTTTAGCTTCGCGCGTGACGCGTATTTTTCCGGGAAACTCGTCAACTAGGCGCTCGATAACGCTGTCTGGAACGAGGGCTCCATTGGCAATGTCCCGCTCTGGGAAGAAGTAGTCGTTTGGCTTGAGGTCGTACGTCTCCCAGCCATCACCATCTTGGTCCTTTGGCCTTCCAGAGAGCAGGTTCTCCATGACGATGTGGTGTGTCGGCGCAATTCCCAACATACCACCCAGAGACGCATGAGGTGCATGCACGAGGTCCGTTATCCGAACGAGTAAACTGTGAGGTTGATGCTTCATGTGGTTGATATAATGATCCAGCAACTCCCTAGCAAAGAAAGCATGCTCAAAGCGCCGAGGAAGCGACTTGACGAGATACTTGTCATTCGGCGTCGTGAAAAAAGTCGAACCACTATACCCAAGATCCCCAATGGGCACAAGCTGCGCAGGAGGATCCTTGCCCTTCTTCCTCTGCGTCCTGGGCTCATCCTGCTGCTCCTGGAACGAAGCAGCATACTCTTCCTCATCAAGCTTCCAAACCTCGTTGCGCAAGGCGAGAAAGTCGACGGGTCGGTATCGCGAGAGGAGGAGCTTGAAGAAGCGGAAGAAGGAGAGGATGACGCGGAGGATGCCCCTCTTTGTGGTGCCGTGGCGATGGCATATTGCCTTGGCTATCGAGGTTGAGATGCGAGAGGAGCGGATCTTCATGCTGGTGCTGTGTATACTGTGCGCGTAGAGGCAAGTGATGTAGACGTTTTTTTAGAGTGTAGATTTAGTTTGGTCTAGGATCTTGCCGTGTTTCGAGAAGGTGTGTAGATGCTTAATCGACGTTTGGGTGTGGAATCCATGTGAGGGTTGAGAACTCGAGGTGACGTCACTGTACCGTAGAGGGAGGGAGAGCACAGCATGTGATATCCAGGAAAGGGCTTCAGGTACAAGGTACATCCTTAGGATTAATTAGTAGGAAAAGCAAAAGAATTAATATTCTAGACGCTACGTATCCATCTGCCAGTAAACCCCAATCATTCCGTCCCAAGACTTTCCAAGAAAAAAGGTCGCTATATAAGCCAAAATCGACAACTATCAAGACATTCCTGTCGCTCTTCGCTCGCTTTTACCCAATTGCTCCAGAATACTCCAAGCCAAATGAAAAGAACCAAAGAAAAACAAAGCCCATTCCCTGTAATTCCAACTCTTGTTTTTGTAGTATCCTGCCCATCGTCAATATTCATCTCCGGTATCCCTTCCCTCCACATTATATCTTTCTTCGTCGTACACGCTCTGAATATCCATCCTTTCCTCTTCCTAAATCAAAACACTTTTGAACTCGGGTCGTTGCTTAGAAACTGAACAGACCGCTCCTCCTCTTACCCAGCGGGTACACAATCAAGGCGCTCATGAACAGACCAACGCTGATTCCGATAGCCACCTGAATAACCTTGAACAAGACATTAAACGCCGTTCCGTCGAGGTTACCCATCGCGTCGCCACTGCCGCTCGGGTTCTTGGTGATCTCGTCCGCCGTCGTGATACTAGCCAGAAGAGAACCACCCGCTGCGAGACCAGACGGAACCTGCACAAAGATGGCGGGGAGCATAGCAGCGGCAGCAAGGCTGTACCCGACCTTTCGGGGCTTTTGCTCGGGCTTCTCGGGGGACTGAGGGCGTGACTCGGGGTCGGAGAGCGAGGGCAGAGACCAAGTGTCCGAGGCCAGCTTCTTCTTGGTGTACCTTGGCCGCACCCTGAGCTTCCACCAGTCGACAAAGTCCAGCCAGCCGTTCTCGGCATGCCTCCCCAGCCTCGAGTACAGGTTCGCGAGGATGCCCACGGCGAGGGCGCCCAGCATGTTCGAGATCTGGCCGTTGCCCCCAAAGTACTCGCTGCAGTAGCTGTTGACGCAGAAGCCAGCCAGCGCCATGGCCGTCATGACGGGCGTCTGCTTCCACTTGGCCTGGTTGATGAGGCAAAGGCACATGGTGAATCCCGGGACGAAAAGGAAATACCACTCCCGTCCGAGAGGGTTACTGCACTGGGATGAACTCGTCGCATTTCCGTCAATCATTCCGTACAGGGAGGCTCCAATGGTAATTCCGTATCCGAGGAACAGCGTGTAGATGAGAGCGTGCACCATGCGCACGCTTCCGGCGACGATGTTGCCGCTCTGGAGCTCCAGCGAACTGCAAAGAACCATGTAACCGGGGAGAATCAGGGCGATACTGCTTTGGGCGAGAGCACTGAAGCAGAACAGTTCACCATTGTTGATAGAACCAAAGGCACGCGCGATGAAGGACGTGACGACTGCAGCCGAAACCTCAAACACATGTGCGTACAGCTCGTTGTTTGGAGCAAGCACCAGCTGGAGGATTCCCACGATAGCACCGAGTATGAAAGCAATAGGCAAGTCGATAAAGCGTCCCTGGAAGGCAAAGGGGGCAACACAAGCTGAGGCGACGCCGTACAAGAACACGCGAAGCCATGTGTTGAACTTGGCTTTCCTTTGAATCACATCGTCCAATCGTTTCGTTGCATCTTCCACTCCGACTTTGTCGTGCACCACTTCTTTGTAGATGTTGTGTACATCACGGAGACGCCCCAGGTCGATACCCTGGGGGACGCGGACGAGCTTAACCTCGGTGGTATGTGTCGTGCTGTCGTCGAAGCTGATGATCATGCAGCCTGGCAGGTAGAGGAACTGGGCCTCAATCTCGAGAACTCGCGAGGACATGGTCATGTACTCTTCAAGACGATGAGTCGGTGCCCCATACATCATCAGTGCACGACAGAGCTTCAAGAGGTAGCGGTGACGTTGGATGATTCCCGCGATGTGAATGGTGATGCGAGCCTTATCTCGCTTCTTGGGGGGCGGTGTCTGTTCTCGCTTGAGCTTTTCGGCCCACTGGTCAGAGATGTTGGTGGAAGCTGGAACTGCAAACATGGACGATGACTTCATGAGCTCGGTCAGGGCAAGCGAAGATGTCGAGCTGCGGGACTTGTGATAGTTGAAGAGGCCACTCGAAGGCCGGGATCGAGGTGGTGAGCGGAGCGGGATTCCGATAGCTGAAGCAGGTCTCGAGGTTGGCGGCGAAGGACGAGGGGACATGAGAGGTGTTCCTGGTATCTGAGGCGTATTGAAGCCGCTGCTTGGAGCTCCTCTGTCATCGTGGTACAGCTTCAAGAGGGAGGAGAGAATGCCTCCACGATACTTGTCCGGCCGCGGGACGTAGTCGTGAGCGTAGGCCTGCTCAAGAACAGGAGTAGCAGTACCAGAGGCTTGTCCACTTGGCTGCTGATGAAACAAGTCCCTCTTTCCCTTGTGAGTGTGGGATCTGACGAGGTTCTCCGCATCGGTGTGGTGCTTGAATGGCTCGGAGTCGTAGACAATCCTTGGTACTCGTTGTCGCAACGTGGAGTAAGCTCCTCCATCATCGATAGCCGTAGTCTTCTTCGCCAGTGCATCGTCGTCATCAGCGCTATCGTAGTTCTCAACCAGGGGCTGGAACGATGGCACCTCCTGGAGATCAACTGAGCCACGCCTGGATCCTTGAGCCGAGTAGCTTCCTACTGACACGGCCAAGAGATCAGCCCTCTGGCGGGCATCAGTCATGGATCTGAGTTGCCGCTCGCTCGCCAATGACTCTGCGAGGTCGGCCACCTGGCGATCCTGAGGGGCATCGTAGCTGGTGTTTCTCCTCAGCGCTGGTCTCGGGCGCCTCGGACCTGCGAGATCTGGGGTTCCAGGGGACAGCTTTTCCACCTTGTCCTTTTCCTGCTGGCGACGCTTGTTCTCCTGCTCGGCAGACAGGATCTTTGTGAGAGCAAGACTTAGTTCGTAGGCGTCCGGGGTGTTGGGCGGTAGCTGTCCAGGGGCTAGCTTGGGAGACCCGGTAGGTGAGAAGACGCCTTCATCTTCACGAGCTCGACTGGCCTCTGCCGAATCACTTCCTCCTTTGCCGGCGCTGTCACCGCTGGCGTGGAAGCCGACTCGCTTCTTCTCTTTACGGATGGGTGTGGGGACCTCGCTCGGCCGAGCGCTTCCGCTTCCGCTACCGCTGCCGCTGCCACTGCTGCTGTCGTTCTGTTCGGCCGACATGGGATGGGGGTGACGACGGTCAAGTTTGTTGATTCTTGGGGGAAATTTTTGAAAGTGGGAAAAGTCAGGGTTAAGAGTTGACCCCGAGACGATTGCCTCTCAGCGTTGGCTGCTGGAGGGAAGCTCGAAGAAAAAGATTCATGGCGTCGATCGATGGGGGGGCATAGACCCTTCTTTTTCTCTGTTGGGCGCGTCCAGCTCCCCTACTCTGGCTGGGATGGATGGATCTTTGGGCTCGCTCCGGGGCGAGAGGACAAAACTGGGCCTTTGGGTGGTTCCTGGGGCGAAACTTGAGAATAAGGCCAGTTGTTTTGGCAAGGTGTGTGATAAGGACTTGGGCGGTAGGTGGGTCGCCGAGAGAGGCTCCGACAAGTAGCATACCTTTCAGGGAGGCTTGGGTGGAGGGCATTGATGTGATGAAATCATATAAGAGGTACTCCGTATGGATGATAATGATGTGCTTCGCCGCTCGTCTGGTGAGCCTACTTACCTGGGTATCCAGCTGGCGTTATCGGAGGCGTGCTGTTGGCTTCGTAATGCATTGGCGATCTCGGCGTGGTGTTTTGGTCCGGGTAATTGAGTCATCCTTTTTTCTAAGCCATAAAGTCTCTTTCCTCTATGACTGCTCGGCCGATACTCCCCTGACGAACCTGACTTTGCTTTTCCCTCTTGGTCAAGCTGCTCTCGCTTGTGCTGGACACCAGGTGATGGGAGTCTCGTCCGTTCTTGGAGCCTGTCTCATCATGGTTGGTCCCTGCTTCTAGATTGGCTCGGATAAAGAAGAAGACCTGCAGTATTAGCAGCTCAGTCAGTTTTATCATGACGGGGCTCGGATTACCCATTCTGGGAGGGCGTGTGACGATTAACTAGGTGATGAACAGGGGGAGAGAGGGAGAGATGGGAAAATCTTGCCCTCTCCCAGCCAGTTGGTACTGCAAGATCCGGGCCTGTCCCTAGGTTCCAGCGGGCTTCTTCCGCCCGCCACCGAGCACGGCACCCATCCAACAGCGACTTCAGCGCCACGTGCGGACCGCGACGGCGCCCGCCTCGACCGCGAACTGCCCTGTGCTCCAGGGGACATGCTGCTGGTGCTGCAGCCCTGCAGCGATCAACAGGGTGCCCTGAGACATGGAACCTATGCGGCGACAGGAGATAGGTTCCAGGTTCTCTCTCCCGCCCGCCTCAACACCAAGGAGATGCACGCGTGGCAGCGGATCGGCGCCCTTGTTTTCCTTGGACGGATGTGATGGACGTGCATCCTGACGTGCAGTCGCGGATGCTGGTATCTTTTTTTGTCCTCTGGGCGCTCAGATGATGCAATCCATGCTCCGGACTTCCGCCTTTGAATCTAACCTGCCTACCCTTGGAGGTCTCGTATTCACATCATACAACCAAAAGCTTGTGGGTTGAACGCGTAATGGGCAAGCTCAGCAGCTTTTTGCATATCAACAGCTCTTCCCCCCCTGCAGACCCATATCTCTCGGTTTTCCCAATTCTCCCCTTGTTCCCGTTTTTTTTTATCATCACATGCCGAAGGTTAGTGTCGATGGAGGCTCTTTCCTCAGCAGGGGACAGAAGAGAGGATGGATCCATTGAGGCTGTACGGAGTAGCTCTATCCGGGACCGGCCGCTCCGGAGCATCCACTTGGGGTGCCCAATAGCTCGGAGATGGGAAGGCATCCAGCATCTAAGCTCGAGCTAGTCTGAGAGCTATGAATATTCTGGATAATTTCGTCGTTTGGGTGGCTATTCTTGGAAAGAGATTTCATCGTTCTCGAGATTGTATCGAGTATGGTGTATCTGACAGGGAGAGAGTGAGTAAGCAAAAGAGTGGAAACCTCATGGTTAGACTTTTCACTAGGCCTGCTTCCACGTACGACTATTGATATCAACAACCTATCGATGATCAAGGTGAGTTAGAGACAAGAGCCATCCAGCGCCACGCCACACCGAGAGATAGACGCCCAGCGATAAGCGCGCCCGCTGCCGTTCAACACCTACCTACATACCATCCCTCCTCAGCTGCACAGCTCAACAATCTCCCGTCGTCGTAATCATCCCTGTCGTTGGCATAAACAGCACACACCATCATGGCTTCATCGTCGCTGAGAGCCCAGGGGGCCGTGTCTGTACTCCCCGACCGCATCGTCCCTATGCGCGTCATCGTCTGCGGCGTGCATCGCACAGGCACGCTGAGTAGGTTTCACCGTCCGCTCACCGAAGCACGCAATGTCCAGGGGGACGGTCACACATAGAAAGGGGGCGTGTGCGGCAGCCGACGCGTCCTTGCTTGCATGTGTGGCGGCAGATAAGGGGAGGGAGACCTGAGCTGACTCGTTTCGGATCCGCAGGCATTCGCAGCGCGCTGTGGCAGCTCGGCTTCCACGACTGCTACCACATGCACACGCTCATCCTGGACTCGTCGCGCGCTCCGGAATGGGTCCGGGCCTTTGAGGCAAAGTACGCCGGCCGGGGCTCCTTCACCCGCGCCGACTGGGACCGCCTCCTCGGCGACTGCCAGGCCGTGTGCGACACGCCCGCCGCGTTCCTCGGCGCCGAGCTCGCGGAGGTGTACCCGGAGGCCAAGGTGATCATCCTCAACCGCGACCCGGAGAAGTGGTACGAGAGCGTGCTGAACAGCATCTACATCGTCACCAAGCCGCAGGGTCTCGGGATGATGGTGTCCATGTTCTACTCCTTCCTCTTTGACAGCAACCTGCGCAACATGGTTACCTATAGTAAGGCTCTGAACAAGTGGGTGCTGCGCTACGATCACGGCAAGGAGAAGGACAAGGCTCTGGCCTGGTACAAGTCACAGTACGACGAGTACCGCGAGCGCATCCCCGCCGAGCGCCGGATCGAATATACCATCACGGACGGGTGGGCGCCTCTTTGCGAACACCTAGGCGTCCCCGTCCCCATGGTGGAGGATCCAGAGACGGGCAAGATGGTGGAGGCGCCGTTCCCGCGGCTCAACGACCGCGACGCGTTCCACGAGAACGGCAAGAGGATGATGAAGAGGAGCAGGGCGAGGGCCAACGACACCGTGCTCTCGGCGGTGGGGAGGCTGGCGCTGATGGGCGTCGCGGGGTACGCCGGGTATCTTGCGTGGAGGACCCGACTCGGCGGGCGAGTCTAGCTGGGGTTTAGGTCGAACCGACGGTGTCCTTTTGGGAGGGGGGCATCCGTGCATCCGCTTGGGAGCGAGTCAAGGCTGGGTTATATATCAGGGAAAGCTTGCGGGGAAGGTTGGATAGCTTTGAGCAAGTTGCATGTCGTTTGGAGGTAGTGTAAGATAGGTATGGGCTCGTATATCATCTCTCCTCGGTACTTGATCAACTGGAAATCATGTCATGAGCGTTGCAGCACCAATGTCATCAATCTCGCACAAATGCAATCTCCACAGCCTGACGATTCCTTCGTAACAAAAGATGGACTGACCGCCGGCAAAGGGAACCAGGGCAAGTGCCGGAGCATGGGATGCGAGATGCATAGAGCAAGGGCAAGGGCCCTTGGATGAGGAAATTCCATCCTCATCAGCCTGATTTCTCCAATCTTTGGGAAGAAGGGAACAAAGCAAGATACAACAAGAAAACACCCCCACGTCTCTCGGCAGCACGTGAGGAGCCTGGGCTGCAGTGGCCCGTGGCGTCTGGCTCTTGTCCCATGGCCACGGGCCTCGGTCTGCTCGGGAGCCCATCCATCCATCACATCCAAGGACGCAGGGTGGTCGATCACATCACATGGTTCAAGATGGCACTTTTTGACATTGTTCCATCAATGAGGGTTCTTCAATTCATCTTGAAGAGATCTGATCTGTGTTCGATTCGAGGAGCTGGAAAAAGTGGCGAGTGTTGCGTCGCCATTATCGTAAGTTACCTCGAGTACCTTTGAGTCTCTAACCCCCCACGCTTTTTCAACAATCCATCTTCCCAGCACTTTTGCTTCCTTCTTCTTCCATCCCATCTACGCCTGGTTACAAGTCCGGCGCAGGCAAGACACACCCATGCACCTCGAGCTAGTCTTCTCCCCCCCCCCCTTTACTTCTCAAGTTACACACAAGCCCCAAGGCCAGAAGCGAAGCAAGCTGGGCGTGCCAATTCGTGGCTGCCATTGGTCTGCTGGTGGAGCTGACGCTCTGCGCCCACATTCTCCAGGCGCTGGGAGAAAAAGCGTGGGGGTTACTCCAGCATGACCTTGCCTGATATACACGGCCTCTGTTTGGTCAATTAGGAAAATGGGGCGTCGGTCCATTGGCCGCCTAAGGACGGCGGGCTTGGGTCCGGGGGGGAAGAGGGGGCTACGGTGCAGTGCAGAGTTGCGTCGACAATGACCAGTTCCGGAACATGGAGGGTCAAGACCTTGATCAGGAGACGTCGCTCTCGGACGGTACCTGCTTCTGTGGTGCTGATCATGATTGTTGGTGGAGGGCGCCGTCGACTTGTGAAGGCTGCCTGTCAAGCCCCCTTTCTTTCTTGTGCAAGTCAGTCGGGTTCAGCTTGTGTAACCATTGGCATGTCTGCGTCTGCGCTCCCATTGTTCTAGGCTCCCTCACGAGGTCTCGCGCGTGCTGTACATACATACAGGTTTACGGCTTACACACATACGAGAATCATCCCCCCGACATTTGTGGGCTCATGGTCAAGACCTGTACCCCCACTGACGACTCCATCGAGACACCGGGCGCTTTGACGGCGGTCTGGTCTGCCCTCTCTTTTCTCTTTGCGCGCGTGCCCATCCATGGCATGGTCTTCGGGCGAGCAGGTCTGGCGATTCCCGGTGCGGCCCGGAGGCTCTCGGCCGGAGGACGGCGTGCCCTCGTCCCCCTCCCCCGCTTGACCCAGGCATCCGGTGGCTTTTGCGGTGATCAGAGCTAACCCCCACGTCTTGGCCCCCTCCCTAGACTCGTGTGAGCGTCCATCTGCCGAGTTGACACCGCTTGGACCAAGGCTTGGGACTCTCTGGCTAAGCAAAGCCTCATGACGAAGGCCGCCTTTCCATCTCCGCCCTTCCAAGGGCCGCCCTGGTCCTGTGTGGGCATAAAAGAGCAGCTGACGCCCTTTTACTTTGCCGAGATTCCTGATCATACTATCTTGCTTTACTACCTTGTCTCGCTTGTATCTGCTGGCATCTGCTCTTGCGTATAAGACGACGACCTCCCCCCCATATCAACAGCATCACATCTTACTTCAGACTTCATGCCTGCTACACTCCTCACATCTCCCACCATGGGTTCTCCAAAAGCACCTCAACTACGACTCGGCGACGGCGTCTACGTGCCCACCCTCGCCTTCTTCACCCCCGACGACGAGGTCGACGCCCCGGCCCTGGAGAAGCACATCCTCAAGCTCCTCGATGCGGGAGTCGCGGGCATCGTCGTCCACGGCTCCAACGGAGAGTGCGCACACCTCTCACACTCTGAGCGCACCGCCATCATCCGCGTGGCCAGGGACACGATCCTCCACGAGTCCAGCGGCGCTCGCATCCCCCTCATCGCCGGCTGCGGCGCCCAGAGCACCAGGGAGACGGCTGAGCTGTGCGAGGAGGCCGGCAAGGCGGGCGCCACTCACGCGCTGGTGCTCCCTCCCAGCTACTACGGCGGCCTGCTCCCCGACGACCTCGTGGTGCAGCACTTTTATGACGTGGCCGACAAGAGCCCCATCCCTCTGCTCGTGTACAACTTCCCCGGTGCCGCTGCTGGCCGCGATCTCTCGTCCGACACAGTCCTCAGCATCGCCAAGCACCCCAACGTGGTGGGCGTCAAGCTGACGTGCGGCAACACGGGAAAGCTGGCTCGGGTGGCGGCCGACTGCCCGGAGGGCTTCTTCGTGGGCGGCGGCAGCGCAGACTTCATCCTCCAGGGTCACGCGGTGGGCGCCAACGGCACCATCTCGGGGCTCGCGAACCTGTGCCCCCGCGCGTGCGTGCGAATCATGGAGCTCGCCGACGAAGGGCGCTGGAAGGAGGCCCGACAGCTGCAGGCGCAGGTGGCCAAGGCCGACTGGACGGCCATCAAGACGGGGTTCGTGGGCGTCAAGGCGGCGCTGGGACACTTCTTTGGGTACGGGGGTGAGCCCCGGAGGCCCTGCGTGGCGCCGTCGGAGAAGGAGCTGGACGTCATCGCCCAGGGGTTCCAGGAAGTCATGGAGCTGGAGCCTACTCTATGAAGAGAAGAGAGAGGGGGGGTCAAAAGTTGGAACGGGACGGGACGGAGTTGCATCGGGTTAGCGATGATGATACCTAGATCAAGCACAAGATGGTGTTGTGGCGTTGGGCATGGGCACATGCATACACATGCATACACAGCCGAGGGATCGATCATCTGGCCCTCGCTGTTGTACATTTTACGAGCGAGTATTTCTTTAATACCTAGTTTTTTTCGGAACATTTTTTGGAACAATTTGTATATAAAAATGAGATTTATTCATCAAATTCTTTACTCTTGAAGCTGTTGTATCCTGTAAACCTGTTCCGCGATAAAACGTCGTCGATACAACGTGTTGCTGCACCTCGGACTTCGGGAGTCGGGGGGCGAGTTTTCGTAACTCCTTTTTTATTCTGGGGACGACGCATGATTCTTCTCCACGTTTAGACGCAGACGCAAGCAATAAACACATCAATAAAGTAAGAGAGAGCGGCACAGTCAAGTCACGACCTGGGCTACCCCAGAGGCTGTGCAACCAACAAACAGCAAGAGAGTGGCTGGGCCCATGATCAGCAGACGAGGCACGCCTCTGGTTGCCTCATTTGGAGGGCAACAGAAAAAACATGGAGAAACCGGCAAAGGCCGGCAAAAAGAACGCACGAGGCCCCTCCTCGCGGCGGCGTCGGACGTTTCATTTTCAAAACAGCTACGAAAGAGATCGGTTGACGATGATGAAAGACAGCAGCAGCAGCAGCAGCATCGTGGAGAACCCCGCATGCAGCTTTCGGACAGGGATTCCCATGGAGGAATGGGTCTGGACATTATGTAAACTGGGGCGAGGGATGAGCAAGTCAGAGGCGAGGGATTCGTAATTGTACGCTGGTTGCACTTGAGAGAGTGATTTTCTTTCGTGTTCGTCCCCCCCCCCCCCACAGCCTATGTAAGAAGCACAAGGGGTTGAAGCATATCGTGAGATGATGGGTGGTCATCCTGGACGCGGATCTCTGCGTCGGAGAGTTGCAAACAAGAAGACATGCAAACAGGCTGGCAAAAGAAAGGCGGGCTGTAAATAACGGAAAGACAGAGAGAATCAGCCTCAATTTACCAGGATTGAAAACAACAAAACAAGAGAAGTGTCAGCTGGCCTCGGTCTTGGCACATTGGGGGCAGTAAAAAGGAAAAAGAAAACCGGTATTTGAGACTTTTTGAGGCTGACTCTCTTTTCCTTCTCCCGGGAATAGGCAATCGTCGGCATCTGAGTGTTGGGGGAGAGAAGAGGAGAAAAGTGTGGAGAAGAGAAGAGAAGGTGGAGATGGGTAAAATGTGTGGAGATTTAATGGACGTGGGGGTTCAGCTACTACTTCAGGGGTCTTGTAGTAGAGACGCTTCTTTATGAGGCGGGAATTAACGGATCGAGGCTTTTGCTAGAGGTATTGATCATCGTGGATGGATGAGGTACCTGACCATCCATCACTCTAGTCTTGTCCTACAGCTCCGCCGCGTCCAGGTTGCGGATCAGATCATAGTAAAACTTTACAATATCCAGATGCGAATCCATCCTCACCCTCTCGTCCACCGTGTGGATGTTCTCCGACCCGCGCTGTCGGGACGGTGTCCAGCGGTAGATGTGTGGTGAAAGGTCTGCGAACCCGTTAGCATTGCTGGGTTCAAAACATGCATGGACCAGAAACTCACTCAGGTAATGTCTTGTGTCGGTGTTGCCCGTCATGACTTCTCCAACGGGGACGACTCTTCCGCCGTCAAAGGCGAAGGCGTGCTGGATCGTTCCGGAAAAGACGTCCCATACTGGACCGCTTGTAGGTGACACGGGTGTTATGTTGAACTTTTCTGCTGCTTTTAGTATTAGGCGGCCGTTGTAGTCTTCAGCTGGTGCTGCGGAGGTGCCAAAGAGCGCTTGGTACTCTTGGTCGTCCTCGTAAGCATGCACGCTGAGGTTGTACTTCTTCACCACTCCCGAGATGTGCTCGACAAAGCCGTGCTGCACCTTGGCGATGCTGTCATGCGGAGCGATCCGGTAGTTTACGCCCAGAGTGACAATCTCTGGCAGCGCGTTGATCTTTTGCCCACCCTGGATAATGTCCACCGCCTGCGTCGTCTGCACCAGGAACCGAGCCGCGGGGTTCACGCTAATCAATTCAGCCGTAAGTTTGTCGAGATCACCCTTCTTTAGCAAATCATTAAGCTTGGGCTCAGCGTCGGGCGAGTACCGCGCCACACAAACGAGGTGGTTATACACGGGACTCCCCTCGAGAACCCTTGGCTCATACGGATTAGCCTCGAGCGCAGAGACAATCTCGGCGACGATGCCGATGCCCGTGTGCGGCTGCGGGATGGAGCTGTGGCCGCCCTTGACGTGCAGCTCCGCCCAGATGTCGACGTGGCCCTTTTCCATGACGGCGGGGAGAACGTAGAGCGTGTCGTCGATGAGCTGGATGCCCGAGCCGCCCTCGTCGAGGATCAGGGCGATGCTATCGTTTCCGTAGCGCTGGGTGAGAAAGTCGCCGATTCTGCCGGCGCCGCGGTATCCGGAGCACTCTTCGTCGAAGCCAAATGCTAGGAGGAGAGTGCGCTTTGGCTTCCAGTCGGTGTCTGTGAGGAGCGTCTCGATGGCCGACAGGAGAGCTGTCAGACTGTTCTTGTCGTCTGACGAGCCGCGGCCCCAGAGCCATTCGCCGTCAAAGTAGGCGTCGAAGGGCGGGTGAGTCCATGTTGAAGGGTCTGGGACGGGGACCACGTCTTGATGAGCGGCGAGAAGATATGGCTTTAGACTTGAGTCGCTTCCTGCGATGGTGTATACCAGGCCAAATCTATTGACCTTTTCGAGCTTGGCGTGCTTATGGCTGGTGCCTGGTCAGCCAATATCCATACTTTGAAGAAAAGAGCATCACTCACATGGCTGGATATGTCTTTGCCAGCACATCATGTAAGTCGTAAAACGGCGCCCACCGCTCATCCTCATCAAAGCCACCCAGGTCGTCATAGCAGATTGACGGAACCCGCACAATAGCCTGATGGCGCTTCACCTGCTTCAGCAGCGCATCGTGAGACGAAAACAGACTATCGGCCGAAGGAAGCCCATCATGGGTGGGGCTGAGCGCCGGAGGGAGGTCACATTCAAAGCCACGACCCTCCAAAGGCTTCTGGACATGAGCGCCAATTGGAGCCAAGACCAAGGCTGAAGCGCCTGCGACGGTTGCCAGCGCGGCGAGGGATTTCATCACCATGGTTGCGCACTTTTGGGGGTTGATTGAAGTGAAGCGAAGGAGGTGATACTCGTGCAGTTATAGAGGAAGACTGGTGGGGAGGAGAGATAACAATAATGGAGACGTATCACGACATTGGCCAGAGCCGAAGCCCGAGGATGGATGGCACCGTTTTGGACTGATTGGGAAACCGTTTCGTGTCTCGGGGTGCAGATGTGGACGCCGTTCATGTTTGAGAAGAAGTAGTTTGATTGGTGCACCTATAGGCTGACGATAGTCAACAGGAACTGAATATATATCCATCTATCCAGTTGTGAAGCCCCGATTGCTATTCTTCCATACCCTTTTACCATTCTGCCTTGTCATGCAATAAACCTCATCCTTCATCCGAAACAAATTCCACCCATCCATCCTTTTCCTTTCCAAAATCAGCCAGTCCAACTCCAAAACTCCATCCTGGGCGAGTCTTGCGCAGAGCAAATCTTAAAAACAAGAAACAGGAGCAAAACCACCATTTTATTAAACTTTTGCAGCTGCTTCACAGCTTCTTCAGATCGAGGTTTCCGGGCGAGTACCCAAACACGGCCTGCGCCAGCCCACGAAGCTTGAGGATGCACTTAGCATCGCCGCCGTTGTGTGTGACGATGGTGCGCTTATCCGGCACCTGAGCGGCGAGGTCGTAGTAAGGGTCCAAGTTGCAGAGGGCCTCGCACTCGGCTCTCTTGGAATCCCACCAGATGGGCAAGAGGCCCGGGGTCATCTCGGCCAGGTCGAGGTAGTGCTTGAAGCCGGCCATGTCCTTGTTAAAGTTGCGGTAGAAGAGGTCGAGACGGGTGATGGGCCGTCCGACGATGTCCTTCATGCGGAGCCGGAAAGAGTCGATGAGGAAGCCGTAGACCTGCGTCTCGGGGATGTAGTGAATCCAGTTGACGCTTGGGGAGCCGTAGCCGGAGGCGCCGGCGGGCATCTCGGGGGCGGGCCACTGGACAGGGACCCGGCGCGCCATGGGACCGCGATACACGGGCTGCCGTGGCTGGTCGACGATGGTGGGTAGACTTTTGGGATCGGGGAGTGGGTTGCAGATGATACTGCATGAAAAGTCACCCAAGGTTTCGCGCTGCTCGACGTCGAATCTCCAACGGCATAAATTGGAGCAGTAGTAGAGTCTTCGGATGCCGTAGGGGTCTGTCGATGGCTGTCCGGGTGGGATGACGCAGCCACGACCGCAACTCTGGCACACGACTTTGATTGCCATCGAGTTGTTCGTGCGTGTCGTTTGAGGCTTGGCAGACATGATATGAGGGGGAAGTGTTGTCGTTGTTGTTGCTGTTGTTGGATGGTTATATCGGAGAGAGAGAGAAAGAGCAAACAGAAGATAAAGTCAAACTGTTGATCTTGTCTGTGTGTATCAGAGAGATTCTGAATAAAAGGTCAGGACGAATGTGTTGTGGACTGGGAGAGATTGTGCAGAGAGGAATCAGAGGATCAAGGGGGGATTTTATACTATTTCCATCGAGCATGTGTTATTGTTATAGTTTAGAACAATGGCAGGAGTCAGAGATGCCTGGTTTACAGTCGAAAAGTTAACCGTAAATTGACTATCAACTCTGATGCAGTGTTGAATCCAATTCTTCCCAATATGAAGTGAAGTTAAACAATAGAATTAACCCCTTGTGTACACATAAACTTCAACTACGGCCAAAAACCGGCCCCCCAACACGACACCCCAACCTTACTCCTTCCCCATGCTCTCGATCTTCTTCCCAAGCCAAGTCTCAAACGCTGAGAACTGAGCCACGTCGTTGCGCTTGCCACAGAAATCCTTGAGGGCTGCAGCCTGCTCCTTGATCCAGCGCCGCTGGAGGTTGATCTTGGAGCCCCCGCGGCCGAGGAGGGGGCCTAGCTCCCACGACATCTTGGACAGGCACACGGGGCAGAGGTAGGGGGGTATGTGGGTTTGCTGTCTGGTGCTGGAGACGCCCTGCATGAGGCATGCGTAGTAGGTGCAGTGTTCCATGCCGAAGCAGTAGCCTAGGCCGCGGGATACGGCGAAGGCTACGCGGGAGAACCACACGCTGGTGAGTTCGTCGGTGGTTTTCGGCTCGGGGGCTTTCTTGTATGCTTTAATAGCTTCTCGGAGCGCTGAGTCGGTTTGAGGGGGCTCGTCGTTGGACATCTTAAGTCGCTTTGCCGTCTGGAGTTCTTCTTCCTCTTCCTCTTCTTGGGAGATCAAGGCGTCGGCGTAGGCCTTGCAGTGGCTGGCGGGCCACATGTGCCCCCGATCAATGTCCTGTAACTCATCCAGAGCAGGATGCTGGCGGAAAGTAGAGACCAGGACGATGCGGTCGCGGCCGAACGCCCTCGTGACGGTGAAGTTGTTATCATCGGCGTTGTCGTACAAGTCGAGGTCGACCATCAAGACGGTGGCGTGCGCGTTGGGGGGCATCCTGTGCAAAACAGCGTCTAGGAGGTCTGGGGCGAGGACCTGCATCTTGGAGAGGCCGTCTTTTCCTGGGCGGCATCTGATGGGGAAGTGTTTGTCGACTGTTGGGATTTCCAAGCCGATGTATGCCTGGTTCGGGACTGGCGGTTCTTTCTTGTAGGGGTGCCACTTGAGCTGCATCCGAGACTGTTGAATTACCATAGGATGGTAGAATGCCGCGAGATACTCGTTCAAGTCCTTCATTTGAGTTGACGACGCCGTCCACTTGGGCAAGCCTGGATCGACGTCCACGACGGGCTTATCCCAAGAGTCTCCGTACTCCCCAGCGGCAGCGACAAAGATGGGCGCCGGGAGAATAAATATCTTCTTCCTTGATTCCTTGACGCTATTCTTGGCCCAGTATGAGCGCCACACCTTGCAGGATTGGTGATACAGCGGCTGGTCGACGTCGACCTGGGTCAAGAAGTCGGACGGCAGCACCAGGGTACCTGGAAACGTCTCTGTATCCAGAATGGTCTCCTCGGGAGTCGGATACGTATCCTTTCTCTTCTTGGAGGACGTAGAGACCGCGAGGAGACGCTTTTCGACGGATGGCCTGGTGAAGCCGACGCGGTCCGCGATGGCGGTGCAGTCGGTGTAAAGCGAGTTATGCGAACAGGGAGTCATCTTTCTCTAGAACGAAGGCTTGCTTTTGAATTTGATGCAGAAACGTTTAAAGAAATCATGTGTGTGTGTGCATGAATAAAGTTGATGGGGAAAAAGGTTAAAGAAGAGTTGGTGGTGAAAGGGAGGATTGGTGGTCTTTATTCTCTTTGTTCGCAACTTGGTACGTATCTAATCTAGGTGGCACAAAGAATTCATTGGTAGGTTCCCTTGAAGACGCCAAGACGGGAATTTTCCTTATAGAAATGGATAGAAAGCAAACAGAGGTTGAGGGTGCCAGGGGGTGGGTAGCTGCGTTTGCCTATAGAAGCGGACTTGGGTGGCTGATATCTGCAACGGCCAAATGCCTACAGTGCATACAGTGCCTACAGTATAAACACTGTAAGGTGTGTTTTCACTCCCAAGTTGGCGTTTTAATGCAGGCGGCTGCACGGGTTGACTTCGCATTCGTTCGAGTCAAGTAATGCAGATGCAGTTTACATATCGCTGGAGGACATGAATGCCATCAACAAAAGGATCGAATAGGTACAAAGAATATCTCCGGATGAGCTGGAATAAGGAATCAAAATGTCCACATCGGGTGGGAGTTTAGAGATGGCCTCAGTTCGCTTCGGGTATTGGCACTGCCAAAAGGGTGATTAACTGCCTGCCCAACAAAATGGCCGAAAACAAACAAAAAACCTATTTTCGGCGCAAGATATTTCCCAATTGGGATTATTCTCAGCTTCCACCTCACTTCGGTCAGACTTTTCCCTATCATGCAGCGCACAACTCTAAAGCTCAGCCCTTGAGCAGCCAGAAGAGGAACTTTTCACCTTCTGATGGTGGAATATATAAACCAGCTTTGCTGTTTTTCTTGGTTCTTCCTTTCGCATCTTCAGCCTCGCTTCTTGACGAGATCTTTTACCTCTTCTTTCACTTCGATATAAACAGCAGCGCTGGCTTTACCGTACAGTTGACGAGCATCGATACCCTTTCTGAACTTGATCGTTCTTCACTTCACTGATCGTCTTTTGTCTTGATATTCTCGACTCGATCATACTTCACTTCACTCACCGAGTTCTTGCCTCGATCTTCTCGGCATTTCATTCACTCTTCTCGTCATTCACCTCACTTCACATTTCCCTCTACTCCCACTTCTCATCCCTTCCTTGGCCTCCGCGCCTCTCGAACAACCGACACACCTCAATCTCCGACTCGACAGAAGCTTCTCGGATATCATACCTTGAGCTTCTGGTCTTTGCGCCAACTTTTTCGCGCCCCTCACTGTCGACATCTGTTTCTAAACAGCTTCGAAGCCTAGCCAACATCACTAGCCTATACCTTTCCGACCCTCCCCCTGTCTCTTCGACATCTACCCCCATTCCTCTTTCGACAAGATGCTGTCTTTCCACTCCTTCCCGCAAGAGATCCAGCGCATGATCCTCTTGGAGTTGGCAGAGTCTTCGGACCTCGCCTCTCTCGCATGTGTCAGCAAGCAGTGGCAAGCCTTCTTCGAAGCCAGGACGTTCAGAAACCTGATCATCAACCAAGACGATATCAATGACTTCTCGGATTTCGTCTCGGGTGCCAGGAGGAGCCATCTGAGGCATCTCTGGCTGCGCATCCTGCTGCCGACGCAGCCCTACGTGCGGCGAAAGGAGGTGGAGGATAAGCACGTCCTCTGGAAAGCCGACAGGATTTTCACCGAGTCAATCTTTGTCCTCTGGGATATCCTCGCCGATTGGGAGACTTGTGGCTCTGCTGGGAACTCGGGGTTTACCTTTGAGTTGAGCGCTCACTCACCAACCGACAGGGGCAAACATGTGCGGGACGACTTCTTTAAGAGGGACGTCGAACTCTACCACAAGTACCTGGAAACCGGCTCCACCGCGGCGTACAAGGCGGCCGGGGATGTCTTTGCGCCGTTCTTGAAGGTCTACCTGGGGCTCGGGGGTATGTTTGGGACCCAGAACTGGGCACGAACGGTGACAGATCTGTTTGGGTGGAAGGCCCTCGAGTTCAACTTCCAAGAAGCGCAAGACATGACGCCGATGCTAGAGAAGGACACACCAGACCTCCCAGATGTCCCCGTCATTTCGAGATTCCTCGTCCGCCGGCAGCAGTTTAGGGAGATCTTCCCGACTCCGCTGAGCAAGATTGTCTCGAGTCTGCCGCGCCTGGAAGAGGTCAACTTTGAGCGGTGGCGGTGCGCCGATGCCTCAGAGGAGACGAAATGGTGCCAAAACGCCAAGTCGGCCTTTGTTATGGACCTGCCCGTGTCAGTCAAGACTCTGTCTCTGTACGGAGACAAGGCCAACATCTTCCACCCGTGGTCGTCAAAAGAGGCCAACACCATCGGCCTGGCAAAGCACCTGAGGAACTACGGCCGACGTCTCGAAAACATCTCCGTCTCATTCCTCATCGAAGCCAAGGAGTTTTTCCAGCCGTTCTGGTCCCCGAACTCTGAACACCCCATGGTCTGGGAGAACCTCGAGACGCTGTCGCTCACCTCGCGGGTCCTCAAGTCAACCTCGCAAATCCGCATCACCAGACTCCTCTGCGCTGCCGCCCGCGCCGCCATGAAGATGCCCAAGCTCCGACTGCTGGAGCTCTGGACCGGGTCCTACGGGAAGGCCGCCGTGTTCAGATACCGCGTCGTGGACACCGTTGCTGAGATCACCTGGTTCAGCACCCACATCTCTACGGTCGATCAGCAGGTGGTGGATGCCTGGACCAACGTGGCGATGGTACAGGGCCGATTCGACGTGAGAGTTTCGGCACACGAACTTGATCCCACCAAGATTCTTTCTCCTGGAACCGTATTGCAGCATCTTGAGCTGAGGGAGCAGATTCTACACCCTGTCTCGGGATACAGGATGGCCTGGGAGTAGAAGAGTTGAGACGGATTGCTGGGGACTAGCTTGGACGGGAATGATGATTGATCAAGTATATTAGCAAGCGAATGATTTCTGATACCAGGCACAAGTTGCCGCTGAAAAGAACTTCTTTAACGATAATCTTCTCCGAACATGACCAAGTGCTCGATCGACCGTGATGCCCCTATGACCGGTTACCTGAAGGCTTAGGAGCCCGCTGCCCCCATCACGCGGTGACAGACATCTTCCTCGCCCCAAATTTGAACATACGCTTCCCATATTCCATTGTCTCCCCATTATCAAGCTCTTCCTGCTTCAATCTTGAGATCGCTTCGTGTCATATTGGCAGCAAGGTCGAGAATTGTGCCCGACAACCTAATGGCCGAGTCAGGGGAGCCGCTGCGCCAAATGTCAAGCAGGAAACACTCCCTCGGGACCCAGAAGTGAGAGATTCCAGTCCCCGTCAACTTATCAAAGATTCTAAGCCGACGGCAAATCTAGATGGCTTCAATTGTCCAGGTCCGGAACACTCGTCATCTATCCATGATGCGCCCAGCAAGGGGCGGTGTGTCGACGCTTTGCTCTGGTTCCAAAGCCAAAATTCATTCGATCCCCTTTCTGACGCCCTCGAGGTGGATGATACCGAGAAGAAAGATTTTGAAAGGTATCCCAGCCTCAACGAGACCCTCAAAGACATTCAAGCCCCATCGTTCAAGCCAATAGCCAGACCCGAGTTAGAGGGTAGCCCATCAAATGGCACAGCCCCAACGTGCACCGCACACTGCCCCAAGGCGTGTAGCCAACAAATTAGATTCGAACGCATCTGGCATCCGATGGGTTGCTGCCCAATCTCGGCGCAGGTGACTGAAGCCAATAATTCCCAGGTCCTCCGCGAAATATGACAAGGTGTCGGCGATGCGTTTGGGCCATTATACTCGCATCGAACTATCCTAACCAACAGTAACATAGCATCGAAGCACCGCATGCTTTCGCTTTGAGCAAGAGGCTGCCGAGTTACCACAAAGCGCCAACTAAAATCATAGTGATGGAGTCTTTGATCGGGCTTCATAGAGTTGACTATTGCCCTGGAGGTGCCGAGAACTCCAACCTAGGGGCCATTGGGGAGTTTATTGGAAAAATAGATCTAGATCTCTTACAATTGGCGACTGCATTTACTCCGTCCCGCCTTTCCCTTGCCTAGCAGAAAGCATGGCAGCCAGCCCATGATGACTTCATTAGGATTGCGGGATTGCGGCCAAGTGTTGTCTCAGGAGCTCCAAATTCGAGTACCGATGTATCATTTCAGCATCCAACGGGTAAGGCCTTGTTCTTTGGACGTACCACATTCTGTCGAGGCCATGGGCGGGCAGGGAGAGCGCGAGTCGATCGTGTTCCGTCATGACTGGTAACTGTCTTTAACCCCCCCAGCACTTAGCCCAGATGCAGCTGTCTCGGGCTCATCAGCCAAGTTCCTAGTATGTCTAGATGTGGTGAGCCCTTGACGCAGTGCCCACAAGCGTCCGACGTGTCACGTTAGCGTATGTTGGTTATAGAGTCCTGGAGTCTCCCTCACTTGGCTCTCGGTGATGTGGCGTGATGGGGGCCTAGCTGGACCGTGATGGTAGAAATACATACCAGTATTGTTATGGGACGTAAAAATTTCGCATGACCTTGGATAAAAAGATGATTGATGGACCATGTTGGTAAGAATGATGTTTTGACGGGAATAACGCAATAAGGCATAATCCTCATGCTTCGCCGGTGGCTCTCAATACTCGAGAAGCCTACTCCCCTGCAATAAGAATACAAATGACAATGCCTTCATAGCAATACTCCAAACACCTGCATCTGTAGACAAGTTTAACTCTTTACACATATTCCTCCCGAGAATCTCCACCAGAGTGCGAGACATCGCTGGGCCTGGACTTTTCCGGACCGCCACCGACGGCGCTCATGCGACGGAAATAAGACTCGTCCCTCTTCTCCCGAGTGAGGTAGCCCGGAGGAGTCCACTTAGAGCTGGTCCAGGGCTTGAGGTGATCCTGACCGTACATGAGGTCGACATTCTCCAGACTGAGCATCCGCGATTCGTAGAGGAAGAACCAGACAATAACCGCAGCAACCAGGTTTGTACCGCAAAAGACAAAGCCGTAAGCATATTTAATTCCATCCACGGCAAGCGGAGTAAGGAACGCGATCATGACTGTGAATATGTGGTTAGAACGACGTCAAACATCAAAGAACGTTGAGACTTACAGTTTCCAAGCCAGTTGCTAGCAGTAGCAAGAGAAGCTTGTTTCGCACGAGTGCGTAGAGGGAAGGTTTCGCCAATAACGACCCAAGCAATAGGACCCCAAGTACCAGCAAAAGAGGCGATAAACATGCATGACGCGACGATCATGATGATGCCCACGGTGCGGTTTTCCGCGGGATCAATAGCAGTTCCAACGCTGGCAAAGATCAGAAGCCAGGCAGACTGCCAAAGAGCACCCAGGAACAAGGGCCAGCGCCTTCCATACTTTTCCACCACGTAGAGGCCGTAAAAGGTCATGACAACATTCACAGCGCCGAGAATCAGCTGCGTCAAGATGGAGTCGATGCCAAGGGACTTGAAAATCGTAGCCCCAAAGTAGAAGAAGTAGTTGATGCCAGTCCATTGTTGCAGGAAATGGATGGCGATGCCGAGAAAGGTGCGGTAGACGAGTTTGGGGATCTCCGTCTTGGGCACGAAGCATTCGACCCAGCTTCCTTGACCAGCCATGCGCTCCTTGTCGAGAATCTTTCGCATCTCGTTGAGATCATCATCGACTAGCTTGTTGTTGGGGTCGTTCTTCATGCCACGGAGGCGAGCCATGGATGCTCGAGCAGCGGTCCATTCGCCCCGAGACGCCAGCCATCTAGGGGACTCGGGAACGCAGAGGATGCCAAGTCCGAGGGGTAGAGAGAAGCCGATTCCAAGGCCAATGACGATTCTCCAAGAGACATCTTTATCTCCAATGTTCTGGACGCCGTAGTTGATGATGTTGGCGACGAGGATTCCGATAGTAATCATGAGCTGGTACGAGGCGACGACGGCTCCTCGAATCTCGCGGGGAGAGCACTCGGACTGGAACATGGGAACGCCGACCGAAAGGTTGCCGACACCGAGACCGGCGGTAAAGCGACCCATCATCATATGAACCCACGAGTTCATCGCCGTTATCTGGATGACATTACCAATGATGAAGACGATGACTCCAAAAGTCAAGCTCTTCCGTCGACCCCACCAATCCGCCGTGCTGCAGTGGTGTAAGTTGTATTGCCAGCCATTGGAGGGAACAAGACCTACTAGGCACCAGAGAGAGAACCAAGCAGGCATCCGATACTCATAAGAGAGACGACCAGGGACTGGATGATGGGCACCCATTTCTTGTCTCCTGGTGGCCCTTGGGCGAATCGGTTGATAAAGTCCTCAAAGAGGAGCATTCCAGAGATCTGGCCGGTATCGTATCCGAAGAGGAAGCCGCCGATAGACGTGACGACGCCCAAGAGAATGGACTCGACACCGCAGTCGGCGCCATTGACCTTGATGGACCTGGAGGAGGAGAAAGTCGTTAGCCGTGCGCAGACGAGACAGGCGGGACAGGACCTACCGTGTGCCCAGCATTGTATCCAACGTGTCTCGGCTGATGTCTTGGGAGAGAAGGATAAGACTAGATGAATATCTATATCCAAATTCCAGGAAAAGGGGGCGGGAGTGCGGGTCTTTTAATACCAAGGCCGAAGACAACACTTATGCTTCAAGACATGCAAGCGGAGAGTGTATCACAGGGCACGGGGGCACAAACCTAAGGCACGCCTGCTCCAGCTCCATGCCTGCCCCCGTCTGTAAAATCGGCGAGGCCGGCCAGTGGGCAGCTGCCGAAGTTGGTCGTTGACCGAGCATCACTTGCTGAACTTGGCAGTCGTCATGGGGAGAGGGGAAGGCATCTACTCGATGGCCGTGTCAGGCGCAGATCTCCAAGAGCTGGAATAGGTGACCGCAGCAGGAGGAGGGCGGAACGAGGTCCAAGTGGCTGTTGGTCCTCTAACGGAGACGAGAAAGGGCCGATGTCAGTGGCGCCGGAGGAAGCTTGGGGGGAGCCGGTTCTGGGGGCTGCTCCATGGGATGAAGCAGCGTTTCTGAAGGCGGGCGGTCCCTTGTGCAGGGGCCGTCCAGATGGCTTGATTGGCTAGGTTGATTGGACTTCCTTCTCCTCAAGTTGGTTTCTGGGGCCAACGTCGTTCGTTGTGTGGGAACTTGAACGATTCAGCTTGCGCGGGTAGGCAGGGAGATCTGGGTGTGAGTGGTGGCGATGATGTCATACTTAAGCTTAAAGTCCGATACCCGTCGTCATGTTAAGCGACAGAGATTTCGGTGACGGCATCGCCTCGGTGCCATTTCCGCACAAGCCATGTCGATCCGGCATGGAAGCTGGCATATTCTGTTGTTTCTTTGTCTCTTGCTGCGAGTCACGAGGGGTTGAGTCGAGATGGTGTGCATTCGTTCTCGAGAATCTGGGGATTGTTGCTTTTGGCCAAGCAATTTAGTTGGCCGTTGAACACCTTGATCCAAGACACGAGAGTCTCGGCATTACAGGTGGATTACGGCCATGTCCTCTTGGCTTTTCTGGATTCTGGATTCTGGAGGTGCCGACATCCAAGGATTGATCTTCCACGCGCTGTGACGCGAGGCAGTGTTGCACACAGTAGATCGTCCCTCCCTCGCATGGTCAGTTGCCTTCCAGCAGAAGCATATTCCGATGGACTGCTTCTGAGGCTTACATTGGAAGTGACCGGGCTCCGAGACTAAAAAAAATGGGCATCTGCGTCACCTCCGACGTCCCAACGGTCCACCCGGCGCCCCGGAGAGACGGCCGTTATTCGGAGCTTTATGCCTGTCGCTGGGGAACAGAAACTGCTCCGGTGCAAAAACGGCCCGTTTGCTTCGAGAATAAAATATCGCATGCCCCTTTTTTTTCACTCTCTCCCAGCTTCCCCGGGCGTATCAATGCGGATCCGGAGCAAGGCATGGGGAGTGTTTGCGGCTCTGGTTGGTGATGGCTTTAGGACGACTGCGCACGGCGCCCGCAAAGGCGGTGCAACTCCAAAGTGACGCGATCTGGATATCTGGGGACTCCATGCTGACTGACTCTATTAACGCAGAAGGGCGGAGACGAGTCTTGTGAAACAGCAGATGGTCCGCTGGCAAGTGAACGGGCCTCTGGAGGCGGCCGTAATTCGGTGCGATGGAGGCCGTTTGCAGCTTGCAGGCGACAGCTTGCGAACGACACATCTCGGCGGTGTTGAGCATCTCGTGCATTGCCAGCTTATCCTGTCTCATAAGAGTTATGAATCCCTAACTGATGTCGGTGTGCAAGGGATCCAAGTCGCTCAACAAAACAAAGGCAGTGAGCGATGGATGGCTGCTCGGCCGGGCTTGCAAGTTGGAGGTTGAACCCTCAACGCCGAAGATGCTGGTTGGAGGTGGGATGGAGGAGATTGCCCGAATACTGACTGGCCAAGGGTGGATTTGCCATATCAGCGGCCGAAAGTCGGAGTCATTTAGAGGCAGATGCCATCTCGTCTCGTCAACTTGCAGTTGGTGTAGGGATATGCATCTCGGCTTCGCGCAGGCCAACAAGTCCTGATTGGACAAGCGGTTCGGTAAGCAGCGAGCGTCAAGGCGCGGGTTTCTGCTAACGCAGCCTATCGTGCGCAAACGTCCTACCCAACCCACTGAGGTGGAGGTTCATGTCAACTCTTTCTCTCTAACTTCATCTTGTCCTTTAATAAATATTCTTGCTTGACACTCTTGATTTCTTTCGTAGTATGTGCGTATACCGAGATGATAATCATCTCCCGCCAGCTGCCATGTTAGCGCAGTACGAGGCTTGCTACCAACTTTAGCTCCCGCCTAGGTAGGTGTACACATACAAACGCCGCTGTCGGCGCGCGCTCACCCCCTTGTTTCAGTCCGTTTCCCGACAATCAGCCTTATCGCACCAGAAGCAAACGCGTCCCCAGACTCTCCGCGATCCAAGTGCCTTGACGACAAGGCTCAGACTTCTATCACGTCCTGTAAGAGAGCCACTTTGCATCGTCCAAGTCACCCCGGACTCTGCGCCATCATGGGCTTCGAATGCGGCACCTGTGAGAGAGAGTTCGAGGCAGGATGGAGAGCTCGGGATCAGCACTGCGAGGCAACCGGGCACTCGCATCCGGCCTTTGAGTGCGGCACCTGTGACTTTTGCTTTGACGACGAATATGATCAGCACATGCACATGGATATGGAAGACCACTGGCCTGACGACGCGCTTGAATGCAGCTTCTGCTACGCCCGAGGCCTCACGGATGCAGCCATCAAGCATCACGAGATTCACAATCACTTCTTCTGCGCCGAATGTGACCGCGAGTTTCAGAACCTCAACAACATCAAGCAGGTAGGTTGGCCATATCTGTAGCCATGGCGGGCACTGGTCCTGATTCCTACAGCACCTGAATTCCGCGCGTCATCGGCCCTCTGGCGTCGAGTGCCCGTTCTGCAAAGCCAGCTTGGGCACCGCCACGGGCCTGGCTCATCATCTCGAGCGTGGTGCTTGCCCCCGAGCTCCTCTGGACCGGGACAAGCTCTACCGAGCCATCCGCCAACGCGATCCCGACGGTGTCATCTCCAAGAGAACTCTTGAGTGGTACGGCGAGAGGACCTTTGAGATCGACCCGGTGGATGCGTGGAATCCGGATTGCCAGGCATACGAATGCTACCTATGCCACCGGCTCTTCAACAGCCGCAAGGCCCTCAAGGATCACCTGGAGTCGCCCAGGCACCAGCAGAACCTCTACCACTGCCCAAACCGGCGGGCCTGCGGCAGGGAGTTTACTACTCTGGCCGCTTTCGTCAACCACCTCGAAAGCGAGTCTTGCAAGTTGATGCGCTTCCAGCAGGTTCAGAACAAGATCCAGGATATCGTGTCTTCCAACCGAATGCTCAGCTTCTAGCGCTGCCGTGAGGGTGCAAGAAGCCAACGGGCCGGGCCGCTGGGGTCTTCTCGGCGAGCGAGAATCCACGATCGTCATGGACAGGGATAGGATGGTGTACCTAGATGCTGGATCATGAACAAGATGGTTGGCTATATCTTGGTTCCCTCCATGTGTCAAACCTGGATGTCCGTAAAGGCACTCGATAGGAAGCGATGTATCCAAGGGTTAAGTAGGCGTCACTCATTCAAACAAGTTGAGACCTTTCTCCACGCTAACGGGACTATGGATGTCTCTGGCAACGCTTCTTCCTTGGCTGGAGGCATGCCACTACTACTAAACCCCGAGCGTAATTTCTTTAGGTATTACTCGACACTGGAAAGATATGGTGGAGTTCCTTCCTTCCCTGTGAGACAGGACGGGAGCTCAGGAGTACCTACCCATCACGTGCTCTACCTCCCCCCATCTTCTGCACATGCCCGCCTTCCTTATGCCATCTTCTCTTCTCAAATTTGTCTCTGCACTCGTACCTAGGTACGCTTAACCTACCATTCACCCACACGTTCAAGCACTGCTAGTTCCGTCAAGATGGCCTTCATGTGTGGGACTTGCTAGAGGCAGTTCCCTGCCGGATGGCAGGCTCGAGACCAACACTGCGAGGCCACGGGGCACGATACGCCAGAGTTCGAGTGTGAGATGTGTGACCGTTACTTTGATGATGACGAGGGTCGCAAGGACCACGAGATCAACAATCACCTCTACTGCTCTGATTGCGAGCGCGAGTTCTCCAACTGGAACAACATGCAGCAGGTTCGTTCGCCCCGCGTCATGTCTCCGAACCCACAGACCTGACGGCACCAGCACCTCAGGTCTTCTCGGCATCGCCAACTCGGCGACTATGAGGGTGTGGTCTGCCCCTTCTGCAGAGTCAGCTACCGAACTGCCACAGGCGTTACCCAGCACCTTGAGCGCGGTTCCTGCCCGAGAGCCCCCCTCGACAGAGATCAGCTATACCGGGAGATCAGACGACGGGATCCGAACGGCTTCATCTCAAACAAGTTCCTCGAATGGCATGGCACTACCACGTACGAAGCGACGCGTCTCGCCTGGAATCCACGGTACAGGCAGTACGAGTGCTACCTCTGTCATACCTTGTTTCGGCACCTGTCAAGCCTCAATCAGCACCTTGAATCGCCTCGACATCAGCAGAACCTGTACCACTGCCCAAACCGGTCGTGTTTCAAGGAGTTTACCACGCTGGCGGGCTTGATCAATCATCTGGAGAGCGAGAGCTGCAGTTTTATGCGCTTTGAGGCTGTGCAAAATGGCATTCGGGGATTGGTCTCTTCAAACCGGCTGATTGCATTCTGATTCCGGGGGGCGATAGCTTCGTTGCATCATTTGCAGGAAGTTTGGCAGAGTCATTAGGGTCTGTAATAGAACTATAACGGTATGAAGAGGACTCCTACAGGGATGCGTCACCATGTATCTACGCCGAGGGTATAACAGGGATATTCAATCCATGTTCAGCAATTCATATCCAGCCGGAGCTCCGAGCTTGCGTCTTGTGGTGCGTACTACACCTCATAGCAGTCGTTACTCCGGCATATCAGTCACCGAACGGTTAACAACTGACGAGCCAGGGGGCGAGCTGGACAAGATGCACAGGCAAGAGACAGAAAATAGCGACATGTCAATCGAGTCAATGAGACCCAGTCCACTTGCAACTAAACTGGTTCTGATACACCGGCAAGGTTGCAGTTTCGAGTCAGGAACTCGCTATTAATGGGTCACATGTCGGGATTAACCGGGCACTGCACGATGTTGAGTCTCCTTTCCGCTCTGGCCGTGGCGAATGTACACAACATGTCGATGAAGAGTTTGACTTGCTTGAGTCGTAACGATAGAGATCAGCGCCCTACCGTCAACTTGTATCACGCTAGTGAATCCACGGTTTCTGAAGGCCTAGAGAGGCATTGGTCAGGGCACGACATGGGAAGAATGATGTTATCAACAACTTCGACCAAGGTTAGCCACCATTCGACTTTGGCGCCGTCTCCGGTAGAAGATTCTAGCGCCCGTGCGCCACAACTGAGAGAGTTTCAAGAGCAACGTGCATTAGTTGACGTTAGAGGAAACGGCAGTTGGGTTCGGTGGTTGAGCGACACAAGGTTGTGATTATATGGAGAAGTGAAACTGGAAACGTGATGGGCTGCTTGGTTCAAAACGATTCAAGGCTATCCAAATGGGTCTATCTCCTACGCATACGTCTTGACCATCTTCAAGATGGCCTCCTCGGTCTCCTTAGGGCTAGTCGCACTCAGGTAGTGACCAGCTCCCTCAACAAAGGTAAGCGTGGCCTCGGGGCTTGAGGTGAAGAGTTTGATGTGCTCAGCAGGGACAGTCTTGCCGAACACGGGGTCCTCGGGGCCCTGGATATATGTCAGTACATGATGTAACGGAGACGGAGGGGTGACATACCTGAAGCCAGTAAACAGGGCACTTGACATCACGCAGACGAAGCAGCAGGCCATCCCGCTCGAGGAGATTGGCGACGGCGGTTCGGAGCTTCTTGCGGCCCTCGTCGCCGCGGTACACCTGCTTGAGGGTTTCATCCCAGAAGGCGAGCGTTTCAGCAGCAGGATTGTTGCCGAAGCCCACAGAGGAGACCAGGCCGCGCCAGACTTGGTCGACGACAAAGTCCGGGGTGGGAGTCGCGCTATCCCAGGAGTCGTAGAACGGGCGCAGCGACGTCTTGGGATCCCAGCAGCCCTTTTCACGGGACACGGAGGACTCGTAGTCCATCGAGGTGCCGAGGGGAAGAACGCCGAGGATCTAAAGTGGGTGTGAGCCCACGTTTTCCGCGCATGTACTAGGAACCGGTCCCCGGGAGGACCGGCGTGTTTAAGAGAGGGGGGACGTACCTTTTCAGGGGCAAGGAGAGCCATACGCACGACGACCCAGCCGCCTTGGCTGGTGCCGAGGGCGAACGCCTTGTCGACGCCAAGGGCCTCGAGGACCTGGAGGCTCATGACGGCCGAGTCCCAGTAGGTGAAGTGCTCCGAGGGGCAAGAGGTGGCGCCATGGCCGAGGGGCTCGATGGCGAGGAGGTTGACGGCGTCGGTCAGGGCCTTGCTGTTGAACTGGGCGTCAAAGAGGGACGAGGTGGTGCACATGGAGTTGACGAGGACGACGGTGGGCTTGCTGGGGTCGACGGCATCGCCCGAGAGGCGGTAGCCCGCTGTGATGCCCCCGAGGTGGGGAACGACGACTGTAGTTTTGGCGGCCATGTTGAACGACGGACTTGGGTGTATGAAGATCTCCTAGCAAGCGAAGGACTTGGTCTGAGGAAGAAAAAGAAAAGAGCACGAGGAGGGAAACTGACGAGAGCTCCCTTATGGGGCTAGGCTCGCTATGTACCACCCATCTCTGTTCATCCACCCTGGGCTTGTGTTTGGGCCACCGGAGAGGCGAGCTTGCGTGCGACGATCAGGGGCAAAAAGATTGCTTGCATCAGAGTCAGTTTGGCGTCGCCGCAGAATGGTGGGCAGATCGAGGCCGGAAGAGGAATACTGCTCCGAGGAAGAGCGGTGCCGTTCCGCTCCGGGGAACGACGGGTCCCCGAGAAAGACGGACGCCCCTCAAGAAAACGGGCCTCGTTCCCGGCGAAGCTTAGTCTTTCAACGTCTAAGCGGGCCGGACCGTCGAGGACTAGAGGATTAAAGGTCTTGAAAGGGGGAAGTTCTTCGATTCCTTCAATTGACCTACAATGAAGCCCCCAAGAATCTGTATCTTGTTTCGTTTCAGAGACACGAGAAAGAGTCCACATTCGCGGCCGAGAAAGCCGAGGCAGCTCCACCGTAGACACCAGCACTTGCAACGCTGTCCAGCTTGTTACGGTTAAAGGGCCCGCTTAGAGTGCTTACCCGAACGACACCGGCGCCACGGTGCAGGGACGAAACTGATTCAGATCCTTGCTGGGTTGGGAGGAAAAAGATCAGATGTCGTTCGAGGGCGAACTAGTCTTGGCTCTGGTTGCTCAGGTTCGGCGAACTTGGCAATAGGTAGGCAGGTTATTCAAGAGTAGAGGTTGGCCCACCTGCAGAAAAATGTTCAACATGTTTTCTTCCTGGTCATAACTTTTTCCTTTGTTGTTTGATCTTGGACGACATGTCTTCTGACTCTCCGCTTCCTGGTCTACCGGGCTTTAATGCTCAGAATATACAGCCATGGACTGTCGAGGTTGTTGTATGCATGACCGTCTTGGCCCTGGCGTCGGTCGGTCTGCGACTGTATAGTCGACACCTAAAGGCTCAGACACTCTGGTGGGATGACTATGCCATCATCTTCTCAATGGTGAGTCGAGTGTCTTTCTTAATCGTCAAATATCCCAGCTAAAAGGCTGTAGGCGTGGAATCTAGTCGTCGTCGGCTTCATCTTCGCCATGCACTCGTGTGGCATGGGCCTCCACGCCGACAAGGTCGACCCCAAGGAAATCGTCATGATGGCAAAGTGGCTGGTCGTGGCCGAGGTGCTCTACGCCTGGAACCTCGGCTGGACCAAGCTGAGCCTGCTGCTCATGTACTACCGCATCTTCCGGGTGCCCTACTTCAAGAAGATGGCCTGGCTCGTCAGCACCTTCGTCTTTGCGTGGGTCATCTGCATCACCTTCCTCTTCATCTTCATCTGCATCCCCGTCGAGAAGCTCTGGTACCCTGACCTGCCGGGCCGCTGCATCAACCAGGTCGGCACCTGGATCGCCAACGCCGCGAGCACCATCCTCACCGACGTCGTCATCCTGATGCTCCCGCTGCCGCCCATCTGGAAGCTGCAGCTGGGGAAGTCTGAGAAGCTCGGCCTCACCACCGCCTTTGCCCTCGGCTTCTTCGTCGTCTTCGCCTCGGCCTACCGAACGAGCGTGCTCTTCACCTATAGCGACTCCGATCCTACATATACACTCGCACCGACCGTGGGATGGACGGATATTGAGATGTCGGCGGGCATTATTTCCGCGAACTTGCCGACCATGTTGCCTGTATTGAGGATTGTGGCTCGGTTCACCGGGCTGAGCAGTCTCGCGGGAACTGTTCGTGGTGGTTCAAGGCCTACTTTCGGATCCAAGGGGGACAGAAGCGCCAAAGGCTTAGCTTCACGGGAGGATACAAACACTGGGAGATTGTCCGACTCGAATTCCAGCTCGAGAGGAAACGAGTTTTATCGACTTCCCGACGAGACAGACTCCGATGGATTGATGAAAGGGACGGGGTTCGGAGACCTGTCCACGCCGTCCGATGCGAAGCTGAGGCCTGACACCAAGGGCTATGAGCTCACAGTCAAGACTTACAAGTCGAATCCGGACAGAGATGACGATAGTGGAGAGGGGATTCTTCTGCAGGGCATTCGGGTGCAGAGGGAATTTGAGCAGACCACTACGCGAAAGCAGTCAGCAGGGACACGACAGTAACTGAAAATGTTTTAATGGGCGAAGAGAAGCGCTGGGAAACGGCCGGGGTATGGAAAAATAAGGGAATTAAATAAAAAAAGAAATTATCAACTTTTACAGGATGGATAAAACCGTCGATTTGTCGTGCTCAGGGGTTTCCAAACGCGACCGAAGGTGATTCTCATATTACCAACACTCAGCTGTCGACCGTCGCACGCAAAGGGTCTCCAATTGTGTATCCAATAATTATGGTCGCGTTCTCTCGAGGATTTCATCAATTATAGCGTAAGCGGATTTAAGAGATGGCGTTGACTGTCAACCTTTGTGGGCAATAGGAGCCACTATTATCTTGTTGCAAGCCAGGGTCTCACACATTGAGGCGCACAACACAAATAGAGGCGTGAGCGGGTAGTCTGCTGTTGGGAGAATGTGTGAGCCTGTTTATACCCCTTCTGGTTACAAGATTGGGGGGAAATCCCGAAGTGAAACTGTGAGTGTCTCTAACCAGGTTGCTTTCGTCATATTAATCCGCCGTCTGTAGACACCTCCCGACCCTTCGACCGGACCTACTGTGACCCGATCTACTGTGGGCTGCGCCTCTGGCTCTTCCTCGATTTCTGTGATAACAGAGACATCTGGATATTTCGCATCTCTCGCCGCTTCTGCTGCTCTATACGCACTAAAGCTCACCCCAGGCTCCGTCCAGATGAGAGGGATTATGGAGTTGACAGCTCGCGTTGATACACTAGGAACCTTTGGCAAACCAGCATTGGATGTGGCTCTCGCATGCGACGGTCTTGCAGCTTCACATGAAGACCCGAACCCAGTCTCATGCGCTTCATACTACATAAAGTTTGAAGACGTCTCGGCGATCTTGAAAAGTGGAGGCTGCCCCCTGGTACCCATGTTGACGATCCAAAGTATTTTTAACAGGCCGTAAATACGCACAATTGGTGCATTATTCGTCTCTTCTGGAATTCGGAGTCTAGTTTGCTCATACTTCCCAGGCTAGAGATATACTGCCGCGGAGCGGCCTGAAACTTGCTAACGTGGGCATCACCCCTCCGGAAGACTACGGGCAAGATAGGCGGTATAGACGTCCACGATATGGTGGATAAGATCATCAGTGGGGAGCTCGGGCGATAAAGCAAGTAGGAATCGACATGGATGCTAACTTGGTTCTTGACAGGATGCCCAGGAAAGAGCGCTACCCAGCGCTACCTCAATGCCACGCTGATTTGGTTCATGGCGGCGTGCGTGGGAGCGCGTCTTCCGTCGACCTGGGTACCGATCTGGAAGCTTTTAAGAAGGCGGGCGAGAGCTGGCCGATGCGTGACACGTAGGTCATCGCTGCTAGAGATCATAGGGATCATGCTATGCAGCACAACTCAGTGTCTGTTTGAGCTGGCCCGTTGTTGCTGCCTATGCAGTTCTTGCAAACAGACCGCTTTCATGAAGAGTGGGGATGTGACATACCTATGTCCGAAGAAAACTCCAGCCGCAACGTAACTAAAAGAAAACAAAAGCCGCCCGTTCCAAGACCTATGGGCCTCTCGTGCCATGGTTTTAAATGGATACGCAATTTAATCTCATGGTGATATTTTGTTGAATCCTGAAATGATAATCTGGAAAATGCAGCAAACTGTAGGGTAGGCGGACCATCGCAAACCCCACGTGATCTTGGGCAGCGGCTCGGGCCCGTTTGGCTGCACCGCTCTTTGTTCCACGGTTGCTGAAGCCCCTGGCGAAATCGCGTCGCTTTTTGATGCGCATTCTGCTCTGCTCCCGTTGAAAGAGCTATCGCCCTTTCCTTTGTGCTCTCCCTCTACCGCTGTTCAATGACCGTTTGACCGACCTCTCCATTGGTCGCCTCCTCAGCCATCACCTTCGTCCATCTCCTCCACAGACACGTCACCGAGGAAGCTCCCGTCTCCCACCAAAACCCGCCGCCCCTCCCCCGCGGTTTTAATCGACGAACCCGTCGTCTCGCATGTTTTCCCTCGTCACAGCGACCCGACCGCCACTGAACGATACACGATTCCTGGGTCACGAGCTGCTCTCTTGAGCAGAGCGAAACACCGCCAGAATGAGCCGGACCTTGACGAGCCGGCAGGCTGAAGAGCTGTTCGTACAGGGGAGCTCCTGGAGCTTGGCTGTCACTTGCCCCGTCTGACCACGCTGCAGGCACAAATCCATCATCGCATACCTCGCCGCAAACAATCTCCCGGACAGCGTCACCGCTATGAGGACGGAGCTGAACCTCGGAGAAGAGACTTTTGATCCTGCCACCGCTAAGAAATATGAGACCTTGCTGGAGAAGAAGTGGACCAGTGTTGTGCGGTTGCAGAAGAAGGTACGGCACCTGCGCTCTGTCGCATGCTGCCTTGGCTAACGAGACGACTCCCCCAGATCATGGATCTAGAAGCACGAAACGAAGCTCTCCAGAGCGAACTCGATAGCGCTGCCCCGACCTCCTTCGCCAACCGCAAGCAAGATCCCGCCTCCTGGCTTCCGGCCGGACCCCCGCGACACGTCCTCCAATCGCACCGAACACCCATCAACTGTGTTGCGTTTCACCCCATCTACTCCTCTATCGCGTCTGGAGATGAAGATGCCACCATCAAGGTCTGGGATTGGGAATTTGGCGAGTTGGAGCGAACGGTCAAGGGCCACACTAAAGCGGTGCTTGATCTGGACTATGGTGGGCCCAAGGGCCATACGTTGCTGGCCTCGTGCAGCTCCGATCTGACTATCAAGCTATGGGACCCATCGGACGAGTACAAGAATATCCGCACACTACCCGGACACGACCACAGCGTGAGCGCCGTTCGATTCATCCCTTCAGGGGCACCTGGAGCTCCGCTTTCCGGTAACCTACTCGCGAGCGCCAGTCGAGATGTGACAGTGAGGATATGGGATGTGACGACAGGATACTGCCTCAAGACGATACGAGGACATTCTGATTGGATTCGCGACGTGAGCCCGTCCCTAGATGGAAAATACCTTTTGTCAACCGGCAACGACCGAACGCTGAGGCTATGGGATATCTCAATGTCTACCCCAGAGACGAAATTGGTTATGATCGGCCACGAGCATTGTATTGAGTGCTGCGCTTTTGCTCCCCCAACCTCTTACCAGCACCTTGCGACTATGGCTGGATTGAAGAAGGCTCCTCCGGCTAGCAGCACGGCGGAGTTTATGGCGACAGGATCCAGAGATAAGACAATCCGACTTTGGGATGGCCGTGGAACGTGTATCAAGACGTTGATCGGCCACGATAACTGGGTTCGGGGCTTGGTGTTCCACCCCAGCGGCAAATTCCTTCTGTCAGTATCTGATGACAAGACGCTTCGATGCTGGGATCTGAGCCAGGAGGGAAAATGCGTCAAGGTACTCGAGGGAGCGCATGATCACTTCATTACCAGCTTGCGATGGGCACCACCGATCATCAAGGGCCCAGCCGACGAGCCCAACGGCGAGATTGGGACGCCGAAAAAGGCATCGGCGGCACCTCAAGACGTACAGATTCGCTGCGTCATCGCGACCGGGAGTGTTGACATGTCATTGAGGATCTTCTCACGGTAATTGGATATGCTTGGAGCCGTAAGCGGCAACGTGAGAGTATTGGACACGAAATAGGAGGGAACCTGGGTGCTGCTTCAACAGATGGAGTCAGCTGGCTAGTAGCCGGACATACCTACACATACATGCAACGGGCACGTCTACGCCTCGTGCCGACATGGCTTTCAGGACGACTCTGTCGACCCTGCGCAGCGCCTTTCTGAGAGGACGTCGTGCACAGCCCGACAACGGCATTCCGCGCTTTGGAATTCTTGGGGCTGTCTCGGAAGCGTCGACACTTGGCCAGGCCGAAATCCTGCTGTGTTGCCTGGGTGACGACCCGGGCTTGGCAGGATTCAAGTCTAGGAGCTTTACTACAACAAACATACCTACACATCAACACCTTCTACAGACCATCCGCCGTCACATGCGTCCAGTGCTTGGGAATTTTACGAATGATGTTAGATACCCAGACGATGTTACGACAGTGAAATTGAAGCGCTTGCCGAACTGCGGCTTTGTCTCTGGTGATTGTGATTGATGGATGTGTCGCGTGGGAGTCAAGTTATGGGAAGATGGAGAGGCGTATTGGGCCAGGCAGCGTTTGAGGAATGGAACTTGGGAAAAGCATTTGTAGAAGATGGGGAATCATAGAAGAGGTATCCGTATTTCACGTATGTATTAAGAGATTGAACTTGAAACTCTTGACTGTGTTGATCAACTCGCTGTTGGTGGAGACGATGGTTGTCGCAAGTGTTGACAGCATCATCGAGGAAGCTCGATCAAAGCATCATGAATTACCGTGTAATTTCTTCTTTCAGAGACTAGGCCTCCTGTACCTCCCGTGGTGGTGATATCGGGAGGAGAGCGCCTACGCATCAATGACGCCACGATCAATCATGCTCCCACAGTGGAAACAGTCGACGCCAAATGGAGTTTACCTTCAATTGAGTGATTCTGATGGACGTCATTCATATTTTGGTCCCTCTCCTTTTATTAATAGATGCTGCTGTGCTCGCTGAGTGAATAATTACTCCAGCCCTGCATCGAGTAATTACCTTGCCAGATACCACGACAGAAAACACCATGTCAGCCACAGCCACCCGTTTTGTACGACCCACGATGATGCTGCGGCCGGCGGTGCTGGGTCAGCGCTGTTTCTGCGTGTCAGCCCAAGCTCGACGCAGCGAACAGAACCCGCGGTCCAAGTTGTCCTCGGAACAACCCATGTCCAGCAAGAGCCAGTGAGTTGTGAACAATTACTGGGGTTGTAACGGGGCAAGTTCTGACAAGAGGTTGCTAGGAACCAGTCATACATGATTGGCGGCGTTGGCCTTGCTCTTGGCCTGGGCTTCTTTTACCTCATGACTCGGCCCGAGAAGGCAAAGGACCTGCCTATCGAGGGAGTAAAGACAAATGTTGCGAGTCCAAAGTAAACGGAGATGGCTGGGGGGAATAGCAAGGGAGGCAGTGTTCTGCGGGTAGAAGCGATGGCCCTTCGCGAGGATGCAAGATGGCGTAAGCAATATGACACTTGAACGCATGTGGTCAAAAGGAGCGAGTTCCAGTTTAAATTTGCAAGATCAATTAGGCAAGTTGTCACATTTTCAAGGCAGCAGCTGTTGTCTCTCTGATTGATGAACGCTTCAGCCTGGAGTGAGGCAGCCCATGATCCTGGCTCGACACGTGGTCTGGGAGACGGCCAAGCCCGTTGGACCGCGTCAGCGCACACGACGCTCTGCGGTTCAGCCTTGCGTATACGCAAATTCAGCCCTATCGACGGGAACGGTTAGATTCATTTGAATGTCGAGTTGCTGTTGTTGTTCTTGTGTGTTGGTTATAAGTCAAGAGAGTCTTGAAGAGTCCAGGCAGAAAAAGAGTTGTCAGCGGCTTTCTCTGTCCTTATCCCCGCGGCATTGTCGATCCACACACACCAAACAACTCTCCTCAACATCCATCCTTTCTCCACCTGAGGTATCCACGCGAGGATGGACGGCGACGGCTTCTCGGTCATTTCATTGACGTCTCTGGGGTCGACCATTTCCCACAGGATCTTGTCTAGCGCTGAAGAGCTCAATGAACTCAACGGGACGCTCGATGCTGAGAACTCGCACCTATCGAGCTTCGCCGCGAGACTGTACCAGCTCCATCAGCATGTCGGCCAACTTGAGTCGGCCCTCAACGCAGCAGCCGCCATCTCGGTTCGGCTGCAGACACATCTGAGCCAGAGTCTCGGATCGTGCGATGTCATTACTGCTGTGCTCAACAAGCAGGTGATGCGGCTGCAGGCCGACACGCTGCCGATGCTGGATGAGGTATTTCTGGTAGTGTACAATGATGCCGTTGTTGCCTTTTCACGGCTATTTGCTTTCTTTGCCAAGGTGCTTTCGCTGTAAGCTCAAACTGTGATCTTTTGTTGCGATGCTTTGTTGACTCTTTTGGTGCTCAGGCAAACCAGGAATGAACAGGATTCCGCCCTTGATAGCTCAAGCGGCAAGGAGGTCTTTCACCATGTTAACCTGGCTTGCCATCAAGCTTCGCAGACCAAGGACGTGCTGCTCACTACGGGGGCTCCATCCGATACTATCGCATCGAGTAGTAAAGGGCCGCTTCCCGGTGGCGGCCCTGAGCCTCCGCCTTACGAGCCTAGTTCATCACAGTCCCCCACTGCTGAGGCATCGAGCTCGGCTTCTGGATTCTCCAAGGGCTTGTCTTCGCTGACGAACTCGTTCAAGGCCATGACGGCTGGTCTCTGGCCGAAACCCGACCCCCTGGCGACGGCTTTTTGTCAGGCAGCTCTCCGGGGCGATGTCCAGCAGATGAGCGGCTTCCTCGCGCAGGGCGGTAACATCAACGGTCGCAATGGGGAGGGTAACACGCCTCTTGGCTGTGCGGTGCTGGCCAACAAGGAGGAAGCTGTCAAGTTTCTCATCGGAGCTGGCGCCGACATCGACTCCAAGGACCTGAAGCTGCCGCCCTTGTTCCTGGCCGCATCCGTTGGCAGCATCGACGTTGCGAGGTTCCTAGTCAACCAGGGCGCCGCCGTCGACCAAAAGAGTTGGTCAGGACAGTCGTACTTTGTGGATGTCTGCAACAGCGAAAACTTGGAGGGTATCAGGCTACTGCTGGAGAATGGCGCCAAGGCGAGCACGACAAACTTGTCGGGACGACCCATGATTGCGCAGGCTGTTAAGAAGGGCAACATTGACCTTGTCCGTCTTCTTCTGAAGCATGGTGCGAGTGCGAATTCTGGAGATATCACGGGAAACTCTCTCTTGGCTATCGCGGCGAGCCAGGATCGCATGGACATGGTGAACCTACTCCTCGAGAACGGCACCAACGCGAGTGCCAAGACAATCACTGGATTATCCGTCTTGGCGGAGTGCATCGCCAAGAGGAAGCTCGACATGGCCGAGGTCCTCCTCGAGAACGGCGCCAACGCCAACGTCAAGGACCTGGTCAACCACCCAATCCTCGTCATCGCCATCCGCGACAGCAAGCTCTCGGACGCTGAGAGGATCAGGACGGTGCGGATGCTCCTCGACCACGGCGCATCGCCCAACGTGTCGGACAGCACGTGGGGCGTGGCGGCTATTTGTCACGTCATGGAGACGGGCAGCACTGAGCTGGTCAAGATGATGCTCTCGGCCGGTGCCCAGACGAAGAAGAAGATGGGCAGCGGCGAGACGCTTCTGCTGTACGCCATCGATCACGGTAGGAAGGACCAGGCTAGACTCCTGCTGGAGAACGGCGCTGATCCCAACGCGACTGATAAGAAGGGGAGGACGCCGCTGATGCAGGCCATCTCGAGGAAGGATGTGGACTTGATCAAGGTGCTCAAGGCGTACGGCGCAGACGTCAACGTCGGGGGATGCATCTCGCCGGCCGAGCTCGCCCAGACGATGGGGAGCCCCGAGATACTCCAGATCTTGGGCTTAAGCTCTCCGGCGAACAGAACCCCTTCGTGGGCTGGCCAGGCATCGCGAGAAGGGGGGCAGAGCCAGACTTCAGCGCCTCGACCTCAGTCACCACCGCCGGGATATGACGCTGCCATGGGTAAGGGCTGAGAATGAGCGGGTGGAGGAATTAATTGCTGATGATAGCTGATACCCAAATATTAATAATTCTTATTCCTTTTTTTTCCCCCGATGCAAACGCCTGTCTATGTCTAATACGCTCGTGTCTTTCTACTGCTGGTTAAGAATCTCGCGCAACCACCACACGTGTATCCGCGCATCTTTTGTCAACTCTGGATGAAAGCTTGTTCCTAGCACGTTACCTTGCCTCACGGCGATGATATCGCCCGAGTCATCCTTGGTGTTCGCCTGCGACAGGCCGGACTTCATCTTGTCCACCCGACCTGGCAGCTTGGCGAGGATCTGGACGGGCGGCCTCTCCCCCTGAGAGGTACCGATGACCTCCTCCACGACGGGCGCGCGGATAAAGATGCCGGGAAAGGGCTCGGCGTCTTGGAGGAAGGGGAGGTTCAGGCCAGACTCGAAGCTCTCAATCTGACGGCCAAAGTGGTTGCGGTGAACACGCACGGCGAGACCGCCAATGAGTTCCTGGCCGCCCTTTTTGGTGGCGTTGGCCTCGTCGGAGAGGAGGATGAGGCCAGCGCAGGTCCCCCAAACAGGGCGTTTTTGAACTCTGTTTTTTCCAGAGTTAGCACATCGAAAAGAAGAGTTCTGTGTGGAGGGTTTTCTTACTTGACAAAGTCTCTCAGCGGCTCGAGGAGACCGGACTGGGCGGCGACGAATGAGATTGTGGTGCTCTCACCGCCGGGGATGATGAGGGCGTTGCATTGGGTGAGTTGTTCCTCTGTGCGGACTTCGATGCAGTTGAATTTTGTCTTGGAGATGCCGTCGGTGGATGAGAGGTACTCGGCGGCCTTGCGGACGAGGTCTACGTGCTCCGAGAAGCCACCCTGGAGGGCGAGGACACCGATGGTAAGGCTCAGCATGGTGTTGATGAGTTGCTGATCTTAGAATGCGACGTGTGAAAAAGGATAGAAAAAAGACGTATCCTGGAATCAAACAGCTGCGATAACGGAGAAGTTGTTGTATCCTCGGACAGTATGACCGAAGGCGATGTTCTTAGTCAGGGTCCTGTTATGTAGGATACGCTACGTAAAAAGAATCCCCAGATTCTCGTTCGGGAGATTGGAAAAAGATGGATACCGGAATATCCCAAAGAGGACTAAGACGTGCATTAGCTTCATGCGAGACGCACATGCCGCATGCAGACAAAGGAGAAGAAGCACGGCGGGCGACGTTGAGGAGAGCAACTCCGACCTTGTAGAGATAGCTCCGGACGGCGGCTCCGGGCTATGCCGCAGCTGAGGGGGGGGGGGGGGGGAAGGCCGTGAGTCAAGGAGGCTAGAGGTCGAGTCAGAGAATCCGCCCACGGGGAAGAAGAGAAGAGACTTTGGGGTGGGATCTAGGAGAAGCCGTTTCTGTACATGGCCGCCAAGTGGAGGGGGGGGCGATTATGCGGCTTTTGGTGGGATACAGTAGGGGCCGGGTGATGATGGGTCTGGAACTGGGGGTGGTTCCGCTATCTCACAGAAGGGGGGAGGATGATGATGTCGCAGGGCGTATTGTCATTGATAATGGACAATTGAACAGGAGGGGGAACAATGGGAGTTTGATCAGTAGGTTACAGGACAGTATCCGTGGATCTGGATTGTGGCGAAAAAGCCAAGCAAGCAAGGACAATCAGACACTGCAAGTCAAGGTTTCAAACACACCCTCAAAAGGAGAGACATTCTAGAACCAAGGGCATGAGGAAGGGATCACGGGGGGGGGAGACAATCTCTACAGTACCTACCTAGGTACCACTCAATCTTGCATGATGCTATATCTCTTGTCCCTTGTCTTCCCGACAATTGCCGCATCTCGTCTCTTTTCTGATTGTCACATCCGTCCAATTGCATCCGCCGTCGGAACATGGAGGGCGCCGGCGCCTAGATCGGATGTCGGAGAAACGACCGCTAGAAGAG
>JABFEX010000242.1:0-36514 GCA_013623515.1 Fusarium illudens
GAATTAAGCTCAGCGGTAGCAGCGTGAACGCTTGAGCCTACGCATTAACCTTGTTTCCATGCATAATTCCTCGACAGCCTTAGATATCAGAGAGAGTCTGTCTCGGATAAATCAAAAAGAGAAAAGAAAGAAGAAAAAACACCGCACACGCGACACAGTTCCCAATCCGTCACCGGGGGATGCAGCAGATGGCGGTCCCGGCGACCAGGGTCCGCTGCGAGTGCAAAGAGGCGCCGGTACGCCACCTTGAACAAGGGGGGGGCGAGAGCTTTCCTTTCTTGCCGGGCAGTGGTAAAGGGTAGCGGGGAGAGCGTCAGCTTTGCCCTCCCCCCCCTCCTCCGAAACGTCAAGAGTTTGCGAGAGAGACGTGCAATTGTTTTCTTTTTTGGCTCATGATCCACCACTCATGAGGCCATGGCCTGGAAAGTAGACCGATGGGCTCAGATAGTTTACGAATTGCGGGCATTGGAGGTGGTCTGTTCCTGTGAAAGAGAGAGAACGCACAGCTAGTTCCCAGAGCCTCTCGACGAGCCCCCGTGGGAGCTATTCGCAAGCTCATCGGCCAGAGGTCGAGTCCCCACCGTCTCTCTCGCTTGGCCGTCGTCGAGTGGCTGGCACACGCACGATTTACCGACTGGGGCACACTGAGAGATCTGGAGGGGGAGTGGGCAGCACGCGACTCGTGCCCTCTTTCGGCCAAGAGAGACAAAAGAGCCCGCGAATAGACGAAACGCCAATGGGGATGGCACCATGCATTAGATCTCGGTGCCCTAATGGAGAAGTTTCGTGCAGGGGGCGACGGACATGCCATGGACCATGACCGAGAGGAGAGGATATTTCTTGGTGGTGGTGGAGAATGTAGCTCGTCCGTATGGAGTAGGTATGTACGGGCCCTTACCCTTACCTTACGTATAAGAGGAGAGCCAACTCTATCACGGATAAAGCCAAGCCGCTTGTCCACTTCGGGACTAGACCAGTGTGGCTTGCGGATAGAGTGCACGGACCATACCTTCTTTCCAGCTTCACGGATCGTCATTCTCGACCAATGAGAAGAGAGAACATCTCCCACGTGTAGAAGATTGATGAAAGATTGGCTACTGGGGCTCAAAACGCGCGTGGGGTCAAGGCCCCATTCTTTGTAGTCTCACCTCACTCGTCGTCATTTCACTAACAGTTTTGTGCTAGAGTTACGTGTATCTCTGATATGGCCACATCATCCTTCCAAGATTGAATACATGCAAGTCCCCGACACAGCTCAACCACCCAGATTGCGCGTCTCGAGCACGTTGCGTCAACGACAACTGCCACGCCTTTTCGATGGAGAAGCTCCCCGTGCTTTTCTCCCCGCCAGGGCTCCATTAGCGATTCATACCACGGAGCGGCGCCTTACTGTGTAGGAAGTCTGGGCGTTTATCCCACCATCTGCCGAGACTACGTACACACAAGCGGTGTCGAAGAAGAAACACGGAAGAGAACGGCTTGAGTGAGAGAGATCTGAGAGAACGTCCATCTCTCTGCGACATGTCGTCGCAACAAACATTGTCAGAGGCCTCATTAATGCAACCTGCGCGCCCCCCATCTCCTCTCCCCCAGCTGGAGCTTTCTCCACCATCGCGGAGCAAGTCTGATGCCCTGTTTTTCTGTCTCTTCCTCGACCGACTTGTCGGTATCCAGAAGTAGCATAGCGCTCTCCTCCCCCCCGATCACCACACACACACACCCTTAATGTCACCCCCCTCTGCCCCATGTCTCAGCGATTTCTCTCTATGCGTCAGAAAACGCCAATTCTCTATTGTTTGATGCATTTCGGTCTGCCGATCAAGTAAAGCCTGAGACCACGGCCAAGACAGTCGACGCGGCAAGCTTGTGGGGGATGGATTCAGGGCGCGCAAGCTTGTTTACGTGGTGGTCAAGATCGACACGGCCGTGTTTCAAAGGTCTGTCGGAAGCAGAGTGTCCCTGAGTGACGATCTTCTTGCTTCTTTTTTTGGTGACACCTTCTCGAAACGCATTGGAAAATAGAGTTGAGACGCGCAATCGTGAGGTTGCACCGTGCTATGTATGTTCAAGGATGATGCTCTCAGCTATCAAACACTTGTTTCGTCATCTCGTCGATCGACAACTCCTGGAGAAACAGCTGTGAAGTGACTGCCTCGTCGTGGTCCTCCTTCGCCACTAGGCGGCATTTTCGTATGGGAGACGGGCTGGAGTAAAGGTCAGCTCACTGGCCCAACATGCATTACAACGAAAACGCTCACCGGGGATCGCTCCGAGCGTCCTCAGGGCGGCAGGGCGGGAAGGGCCCGTTTCGGTGAGCCGCCTCCCGGGAGACATGTTGACTGGGAAATGGCTCGCATGATCTCCCAACGCGGCGGTCCATCGTGTCCAGCCCGTTCACGCGCAGGCTAAGCGAGCGGGATCCCCGCTGTCGTCCGGGAATGAGCAGGAGAAGCGCAGACGGAGACGTCTTCTTTGAGTCTTCTGGGGCTTGGGGGGGTGCAGGACGAGCGAGTGTTGAGGAGGCTATCAGAGCCCACGTGGGCTTGTCATTGGCTGAGGCTCGCTCATAGGGGGTCAAGGATGGAGAATCGTAACTGGAAAGGCTGCCTTGGACGGGTTCAATAGTTCCTTTACCTCTGTCGGGTCGTCGGGCATGTCCTATTTGGTCATTTCAGCCGTCTAGAACGATTTGTGTTCCTTCAAACAAACCTCATCGCCACTCCCACGTGCTGGACATCGAGATGTCAGCTCGAGATAACTGCTCGGTATAGCCAGTGTTAGTCCCTTGGCGCCAGCAGACTCTGTTGTTCGCCCCCTCGGTCTTTCCGTAGGATCCTCGCAAACGGCCGGAAGCCCCAGATGAGTGAGTGTCTTTGGATCCTGCGACCTCTTGGTTCGGCTCGAGACCCAGACAAGTCAACTTTTGTTCTGGGTAGGTCCTGCGAACTCGTCGACACTCTCTTGATGACAAGGCATACCTCCAAACACCTACAGGCCTTGCCTCCCACGAAACCCCGATTCGAATCCCAGAACCAAGACTTAGGGGGGACGGTTTAAACCGTGAAGCCCTTTCAGCAACTGGATCGACAACAGTGCCTCGAATATATTGACATCCCACCCAACTCGCGCCCCTTGGACTCCTTTCTCGGTCCGACGACCCATCCAGATATCTTGCAGCTGTTGAGACGTTGCATATCGAAGCTTGGGGGAAGGTTACGTGCGGAGCCCTTGTGGTGAAGCCCGTTTTATCTCAAGGTACAAGACACCCCGAAAGCCATGCAATCCTGAAAGGCTCTGGCTGCAGCCTCTCGTTGCAAGTTCCATGGCAGCCGGTCAAGCATCAATGTCAGCTTCGGCAATTATCACAGAATGCCCAAAAACACCTTTGTCAGTAACAAGTTGCCATTCCCCAAAGACTTCACTCAGGATTGAGAATGATGGATGCTCTGGTTTCGCAAGTTACAGTAACTCGACCCCTGGAACACTTGGCGACGAACTGCTTCAAGGAAACCGAGCTGCTTGGGGCCAATCGATCGTTTTTTGGACATGTCGAAAATGAACCAAGACTGTCGAATATAGCTGATCCGATGGTTGCCAGCCAGCTCGCCGCCTGCTGTAACTATGAGACGTGTAGCTCCATCGAGCGAATCTACTTCGTTGTTTTCGACGGTTCGTTCCATCGACAGCTGTATATCGATCGCAGTCGAAACCGATTATCTTCGGAATCATCCACTTTCATCGAGAAGATCCTTGATCCGTTGCCGTCGAGTCATCAATAAGAGAGGTCGATACCATGTTGGAATACAAGATAGAATCGCGGAGTGGCGTCGTCACTCAGAGAAAGAAACGGACGCTCGGTCGATGGCTATTCGTCATTCGCCAGTTAAAGACTTCCCCGTGCAGTCTGTATTGCAAGGCGCCGTGTTCTCGCTCGTCGAACAGACAAGCTGCTACCGTGCTATCAACTCGATAATCCACCCAGCTGGCTTCGCCCTACTCTCTTCGTCCCATGTTACCCGCCAACGTAGCAACTTCCAAGCATTTGACTTACCTCAAAGATATGTGCACAGCACGTAGCATGTGCACAGCATGAGCCCACGTGCTCTCCTACCGGTCGTAGAGTATACGAGTCCTCTTCAAGCCTGCAACACAAGTCCCTTGTGCCTTGAGGTCTTGGCGATATGTCCGCCAAGAAAAACCAGGCCGCTTCTCGAGCCTTGGGAGGCGGTCGTGACAGGGTCTTTGTAGTGCTGGCCTGGTCTGAGAAGTAACCCCTGGAGATACGGATCTCTCGGCGCAGGAGACGAGAGAGTTGACCAGTTGTAGTGCCAGAGTAAAAAACGTGGGCATCGAGCAGGGAACCTTGGGCATGTCAAGTCTCGGCATGCAAAACATTACACGGACCGATGTGACCCCTGAGCGACTGACACTCCTTCAATATTATGCGGGAGCGGATTGGTACACCAATTTGACGTAACCTTTATTCTTAAGCATATCTTAGCATAAAGACAGCAAATAGTTAATAGAGACGTTGGCGAACCTTTACTAATTATTTTTTAAATAATTAGTAAAGAGTCTATCTTACCTTGGATGATTACTCGTTATTTGAGGATTTCCATTAAATCATAATACACGAGATGTTGATGAGGATTTGCTTAAGAGGGTGTGTTCGAAATCAGAAAAAGAGTATGCCATCTTGTAATTATCTATATCATGTGCCCAACACTTAGGATACCGTTTGTCTATTGGAGTTGCGACGGCTTGTACGCGATTCCGAGAATGTCTTTCTTCTATACCTAGGGTAGGACGAGTGGTGGTGGTCAGGTACATCCAGCAATCCGGTATCAGGAAGCCTAATAGGGAAGTTTCATAAGATCGTAGCTCTATGAATAAGTGAGGTATGATAGATAATCGTTCATTCTGAAGTTGTGGGTGCTGCAGCTGGGGCGTTGAAGGTTGAGGGGATAATGGATGGTGTCAAGACGTCCTATCAATCAATCGTTAGTTGAAAAGTTGATGAAAGGAACGGGATACTCTACTATTATTCACTACATTTAAACACACAAAAAGTGGCCCAGTAACCATATACGTTACAGGAGTAAGCTATCCACCGGCCAAAGTATTCAGGATTACAAGGCGCAACGTTCTATTAACGAGTGTCAACTGAACGTCGACACAATTCCAGCCATCATCCGCCAATTCGGCTGACACTGTGCTAGGTACCGAGTACATGCCCACTTGCCTCCTTCGGAACAAGCCCCGAACCGGACAGTTTACGCGTCGATGACTGGCTCGCTTATTCAGCGGCCCGCCTCGGCACGCGCTCTGCCGACAAGCGCGACGCGCTAAGCAACAAATCTCTGCATCACGACCTCCATAGACCTCATTTCGAACCCAACATCTCAACAACCAGCAAGCGTAATTGGTTTAGTGGTAAAATTCTCCGTTGCCATTCGTGTAACGTCGGGGAGCCCTGGGTTCGATTCCCAGATTACGCATCGAGAGACGCAGAGATGCGTCTTGAATCTTTTGCCATTCTTTCTTTTTGTTCCTATCGTGTTCTGGGCGTGATACATGACATGATATACCCTCACGCAATAGTTGTGGGCTTCTCATTCTCCTCTACCCCACCTTGAATCTTCTCCTCATCCAGTGTGCGACCGTGCAGACCAATGTCAGCATCGTAGAACGAGTCCATGACCTTCTTGTAACTCGGGACAAAGTTGACGCAGATGGGATAGGACCAAGCCACCACGAAGAACGCCATGGGGACTACCATGCAGATGCCAATTCCGTGCTTGTCTGCAACTGCTCCCGTCAGCGGCGGAACACAGGCACCGCCGACAACACCGGCAACGATGAAGCCACTTCCTCGCTTGGTGTGCCGTCCAAGGCCCCTCATGCCTAGAGCGACGATGGTAGGGAAACAGATGGACTCGAAGAATAGGACGACATATAGAAAGGCGATACCCGCATCCTGGTGATGCACGATGGGAGGGCCAATGAAGACGATACACATGGTCAGAAACACCAAGAAGATCTTTCTTGGTTTGCAGTAGTTCATGAGGAAGCTGCCAAAGAATCGGCCGACCGCAAAGCCCGCCTGAGCACCAGCAAAGAACTTGGCACCGTCCGAATCGGTCGTATTAGCGCGGGTCTCGACGGCGTAGTTGATGAAGAAGCTGGCGATGGCGACCTGTGCGCCAGTGTAGCAGAACTGGGCAAACGACGCGTGGAAGAGCTTGTATTGCTTTCTGAATGGCTGCGAGTCTGCCTCGGAGTTTGTCTCCTGAGCCTGGAACGCCATGTCTGATGGGTGTTAGCTGGTTCGGCAATGAATTGGAGATTAACATACCCGCGTCGGTGATCTCTGGAATCTTGGATAACAGGAAGAGGACAGCTAGGATGAGAACGAATACGGCGATGGAGATGTAGACCCATTGCACGTTGGCCAGCGCCTCCTCATCGTCGAAATTGTTAAAGAAGACATAGGAGCCAAGCACGGGGGCAATGACTGTACCGATACCATTGAAGGCTTGGGAGATGTTGATGCGGATTTCGGAGTATCGAGGTGGGCCGCAGACTGCCAGTGTCAGATGAGTATGAGAGCCGGATCATGATGAAGCTCACCGGTGATGAAAGGGTTGGCGGCCGTCTCCAGGGAGCCGAGGCCGTTTCCGATGATGAAGATTGATGCACAGAAGCCGCCAAACGACTTTGCCTTGATACAAGGGATAGCAATCAAAGCACCTATCGCATACAAGCAGAGTCCCCAGATGAAGACAGCCTTGTATGAGTAGTGGCGGAGGATCCACGCCGCATGTCCCAGTGAAGCGAGCGGGTAAGCCCTGACCAGGTCAGTCGTGAGAAGCAGACTTGCGGCGGTACTCTGCCTACCCAAAGTATGCTGCTTGCAGTCCGGCTGAACGAGCACGGTTGATGTCCAGAGTCACCTGGAAGTGCTTGTTGAGTGTGTCCAAGAGGCCATAGCTGAAACCCCACAGGAAGAAGAGGGTAGTGACGAGCGAGATGGGCCAGATGGACTCTCGCAGGGAGAGCTCGGCGGCCTTTGTCACCCGGTCATCAGAGACCTTGAGAGAGCGGTCCTTGATGAACTTTTTGAAGCCCATGGCGAAACTCTTTTTGACGGGTAAACCTTTTGTAGGACAGCGTTTCACCGACGTTGAGGAGACCAACGGGCAAAACAAACAAACGGCAGGCGGGACGCGGCCGTTATTTCACCAAAACCTTCAACCCAACGATCAGGCATGACCCTCGCGTGCTCTCGGCGGGTGCAGACCCGAACTTCGGGCCCTCTTTCGGCCAATTTAGCCATGAACCCCCCTCCCTTACCCGGGCCATGTTGTTGGTGATACAGTACCTCGAGGCGGAACCGCAAGCGGCGAGACAGCCAGTCTCGAGGAGGATGGTGGCATCAAGGGGGAGGGAGGGGGGATCACCGTGACCCCATGGGGAAAGAGAAACGTCGCTCGGGTGTATCAGGACCCCACAAGCCGATGCCCCGACTCGCGAGAAGCCTGTTGGAGAAACCTGGGGGAGCGCGGGGAGGGTGTGTAAGGGTGCTTGATTGGCGAGAGGCATGGGCTGTTTGAAGTTTCGTCAAGGATGTTGCCAACTCTTCGATGCAATGATAGCCCGAGGGAGGTTGGTCGCAATAACAAGTTCAGGCTGCGGGGTGGCTTTGACTTGGGGATACCTCGTCGAGATGTGGCGCCATGTTGGGGGTGAGAAGGAGGCGCTGCCTGTTCTCGCTTCGAGACCTTGATTGTATAGCTGGGATATATCTTGGGCGTTGCTGAACCCTTGGGCATTGTTGAGCTCACTGATGTTTGTTAATGACTGACTGGGATGGCATCTCAAGGACCCTTTGTTAGACCCAACTCAAAGCAAGTAAGCTATGCTGCATGAAGTGCGTATCATGTAGATCACCAACAACCCTCGGCACTTTCCATTCTGTCTGTTTTCTGGAATGCGGGGGATGGAATCGCTCAGAGCCGGGAGAACGACGATCCCCGCAGGTTCTCTCTCAACCAGAGATGGTCTCGTGATACAAGAGCTCCTCCAAGCCCAGGGCACGTTGCATGCGGCTATTTGCCCTCCCCTGGTGGTGTTGTCCGTGTAAACATCTCGAGCATCATTCGTCCTTCTTCATTTAACCGGATGCTTCCTTGTCCCGGGGAACAAGACCTCATGCATGTCTCGTTCCTCGCATAATCCATGTCGACTCGGCCACGCGGCATAAATTATTCGCACCAGTATGCGCCGTGACTTGCCGGCCGTACGATGTCGAGGGCAGGAAGACGTCATAGGTTTTTCCATCAAGTGTTGCTGAGGCCGACTTTTGTCTCCGGGGCAAGCTTCACAGAACGCCGAGTCCGTATTTAAGATGATAAGTGGGAAGGGTACAGAGTGGCGCTTGGAGATATTGCGCCGAGTTTGTTGATCGCAATAACGTCCAGCCGATGTTTCCGTGATACATCGGAGGTTGGCGATAGGTAGGCAAGCGTCACCTTCGATTGGAGCATAATGGGACTCTGCCAGTCTTTAACCATTAAAGTGCCTGTGGTCTTTCAAAATCGGATAAGCAGATTTCTTACTTTGTCCTTCTTACAGAGGAGTCTGACTCCTCCTACTCTGACAACAGGATTCCTGGTCCGGGATCTGCGACACAATGCATGTCAGCACGCCAGCCTCTCAGGAAAGTCCAAAGATGGCAGGTCGCAAAACATCTCCGTGGCAGCTGAGCCGAAGCAAGATGGCCAATATAGCGAGATATTCTCATTCGGCAAAGGGTTTCTGCGGTCACTTGGCCAAGTTTACCAATATACGTACGAAACACAGCTATCGCCAAGTCAACTGCAAGAGATGAAAGTCGAAGCCATCAACATTATGAAAGAACTCGGTGACGCCCGAGACTCAATTTCCCGTGCCGTCAACTACGAGTTCACGGCATACACGGTAGTGCCATACCGAGTCCTCAAAGCCAATGGCACCTAGGTACCCCGAATTCGCCGTCTCCTAGAAGAATCCCTGCAGCGAACCATGGCCTGGTCATCGTAGATAGTTCGAGAGCAGCTCGACTCTGCACCTGACGCATTAAAGAGCCTCGTGCAAGAGTCCAAAGACAAGGAATAGAGTTTCTACGAGGAGCCCGATTTCAAGCTCCGACGAGCTCGAGACGGGCCGAACTCTTACAGCTTAGAGGTGTACATATGTTTGCATATGGATACGCTGCAGCGCCTTGACGCAAGGGAGATTGGGTCTAGTTTCTATTCTCTTGATAGGAGCTGGTACGATCTCATGGATCCTGATCGGCATGGTTTCAAGTTTACACGGCCAAGTACTATCGCCGAGGGTGGTGATCGATGCCGGTTCAACATAGATCGTGTCAAGAAACGGTGAAGAATGATTCCGTAGTTGTTCGGGGTGTATACCTACGCATCGTGTAAGTTGTGCAGTTCCTGATATGCCCTGCTCTTCGATATTCAATGTTAATTATCACCTTCGCCATGACCAGCAGTAAGATATCCGTATTCCCAATGCCGTCACCACCAAATTTAAGACTCTTATAGCAGGACGTCCAAGTACGATGTCATCAAGTATTCTAATAAGACGGCAGGCATCGAGGTTTGCTTTACTACTTGGCTAGGACGTATGAATGCCAAAACTCAACTGAAACAACATGACCAAGGCCAAAGTAGAGAAAAAAGAAACAAGCAGTTGATATCGTCTTTGAAACAAACGCTTCATACAATGGATCTTTATGTCTAAACCTAACCCCATCCCCCTTTTTAAGTTCCGTTCCTCCTGCGACCTCCCCTCGTACTCCTCTCTATGTGCCCCCTCAGCACCTTTCTCGTCTCCACCAGACTCCTCTTGTGCTTGCTCTTTGCCTTGCCCATGGTCATGAAGATGTTCTTGTTGCGCTGCTTCTCCTTGTTGCTCGTGCTCTTGCCCGAACCCTCCTTCTTGGACCTGCGGATCGCCTGCGTACCCTTGTGCTCCTCGCGACCCGGCTTGCCCTCCTTGACGAGAGCCAGGCGCTCCTCCTTGGTCAGCTTGCGCAGGCGCGCGGGGGCCTCGATCTCCTCGGCTGTGAGGCCGTCATCGCGGTGTCGCTGTTCCAGGTCTTGCTGGCGCTTCTTGTGGATTCCCAGTGCCTTGTCGACCGCAGAGGATGTTCGAAACTCTTGAAGCTTGGCTAGATCGGCGGGTGTGAGGATGGTTGTTGTCGCGAGCTTGGAGATGCGCTCAAGCTCCGCCTCCTTTTCTTTCCTATCCTCGTCCTCATCTTTATCGTCTGATGAATCATCACCCGTCTTTTGCTTCTTCGACACGGGCTCATCCTCCTCGTCCTCGGAGTGATGGACGTCAATCCAGCCACCCGAGTCGCTGCTGTCATCCGAGTCAACCTCCCACTCATCAGACTTGTACCCGTCGTCCTCTTCATCCTCATCACTTCCAGCCTTCTCGGGAAGACCCCTTTCGACTCGCTTGCGGATCCTTTCCTCCTCCTTCCACTTCACCAGGAGCTCCAGGCCCTCGATACCGCCGGAATCCTCCTCTCCATACTTGCGTTGGGCCTGGATGCCAGCCCTGAGGTTGATGGTGGCATCCTTGCCACGATCCCGCTTCTTCAAGAGCTCAGCACCGACTTCTCGGTAGAGTGACAGGATACCCTTGGCAGCCATCATGACGCCCTTGTCCTTGCTCTTGCGGTACTGCACCAAATCTTGTAGCAGGGCCTCAGTCATGGCCAGAGGTTGTCGAGCGCAGATCTCGCGGATCGAGTTGAGACCAGCAGCTGCGACCTCTGCGGCAGAGGCTTCCGAGACAAACTCGTTCGCAATCTTCTGAATCAGCGGCTCTAGGACATCAGGAGGCACCAGGTTGTGCACTGCCTGAGCCAAGGAAGCCATGAATGATGTGACGGACTGTTGTCGAGGAGTGAGGAACTTGATGAACCAGGAGTAGAGCGACACAATTGTGAGCTTGTGCAGACCGACGAGTCGAGTCACCAACTGGGCGACCAATAGCTTCGTATCTAGGGACAGCTTTGCTTTGGTGTTTTGCAGGTGCTTCGAGAAGAGCTGCTCGGCAAAGCTCTGGGGGTCGTGCAGGAGGTGAAGAGCAGAAAAGTTGAGGGGATGAGGCTGGTTCTTCTTCCGCTCAGCACGCTTTACCTTGTCGATGGCCTTCGTATAAGCCTTCTTGTTCTTCTTGGACTTCTTGTTGATGCCTATTTGATGCCTGATCTGGCTGAGGTCGACATCATCGTCGCTGCTCTCGTCCTCAAGCTCCTCTCGCTCCTTGTCTCCGCCGAGGAAGAAGCGCGTCGCACCGATCACGACCTTCTCATTGTCGGACATGCATGCCTCCTTCATGACATCAACGGGCTTCGAGTCAGTCCAGAATTGCCGCTTCCACATCTCACGGGTGATCTTGATGGCCCAGATGGCTCGAGGAGACGATCGGTCGGCGGTGACGAGGTTAAAGAGGACGGTTTGGATAGTGCGGTTGAGAGGATGGTTGATGGACTTGGTGTTTGAGTTTCGCAGATCACTCAAGATCTTCTGGAACAAAACCTCACGCAGGGTCTTGCTCGGCGACGACACGAGAATCGGGAAGAGCGTGGTGAGGACGCTGGTCGAGTCAATAACCTCTTTCCGTCGAAGAAGCACCAGGCTTCCCACGATCTTTTCCCGTAGCTCAGGGTGTAGAATGACATGGTGCTGGGTAAGAATGGCCTTGAGATCATCGGGGAAACTCTCGGTCTCCTTCTTGTAGCATTCGGCGACGTGGGCGATCAGATCGATAATGTTGTGAAAGGACTCGATCGAGTCGGCGGTTGCGGTCGCGGGGGACACGAGAAAGATCTCGCGCTGCGCCTCATACTGTTCCCATTGCTTCAGAAAGTCGTCTTTGTACGATCTGGCATCCCGAGTTAGCGACAATGACCTTCTCGCCGAGGAACTGGGTGACCTACTTGGGATCGCGACGGATCTTCTGTTGCAGACTCGCGCTGTGATTTGTTAGCCAAGGAGCTGCGGAGAAGGTACGTCTTTAACATACAAGTCAGCGTCAAGCTTCTCGAGAGCAGCGACCTTGCGTTTGACCATAGTGAAGTCAGGCGCAGTGATTTGGTCTTTGCTGTTGTCTTGGTTGAACGGCGGCTGAGTGGGGGACTTTGGTTAGAAGAAATTTTGGGACTTTCTGGCTGATAAGATAAGCGGATCTGGGCGCGGAATTTGGCCGCCATGCGAACGACATCACCTCAAGCAGATTGAACAGTGAGTTTCTATGAAGCAAGTATACGCAATTGATTTAGTCTGAAAAAGACGGGATCTTGCCTCTGCAGTGTTTCAATACTGCGCCGATTTTTTACTAAATGGAACCTTAGAGGGATCATTGTTGGCGATGTTTCACGAGATCGAAGCCATGCAAGACGCCGGACCAAACACCCAAGTATTAGAAGAATCACTATCGGGAATTTATGCAACAAATATCATTGTGGGCACTTGAATGCGATTGTGCTTCGGAATGACTCTCAAGCCTGTAATAAATCGACGATTCCTTAACTATCCATGGATCCACCCATTACACCCAGTTCCCTCCACGCCCCAATACAGTCGAACCTCCGTTGCCCAATCCCCAGGGTCATGATTCAGGAAGTCAAGTCGAGTTTGGCATACAGTATTGCCTGTCAGGAACCTTCTCAAAAAGAGATCCCCTTCTCTAAGTCTTCTTCTGATTTGTTTGTTAGCAGGATGGCCTGTACAATAGCGATGAGGCGGGTGAACTATACCAGATCGGTTTCTTCTGCTTGAATGGTGCTATCACTAGCACTCAACTCCTCAATGACAGCCTTGAGGAGTGGCTCCAGATCGCGAGCTTCCTCGGGGCCCTGCTGGAGGTTGACAACAGTCTGGAGCCGGTCGTACAGCGCAGACATGGCAGGCGACTCATCGATAGGGCCAAGGTTGGCGGGTTGGCTGGGGGAGCTCTGCGGAGCAGACTTGCCGTTATTCTTCGCGTTCTCCTTGACGTCTTCTTCCGATAGACCCGCGCACTTGCGAGTGTTTGTAAGGTTCGCGTACATCGAGATCAGGCTGCTCAGAAGCTCCTGGTCCTCGGCATTGGGTCTATCTTCATGATTGCCTGGCATTTTCGCTGCTTGAGTATCGAAATGATAGGCTGTTCGATATGGAGCTTCAGTGAGAGAAGCGCGCTTTATAAAGTGCAAGGACAAGGCGCTGTTTGATATCCCTTTGTTTGGAACATAAACAGCGCTCCTGAGAACAGTCACCGAATATCAACAATGGGGCGTCAATGGGATGCAGACAATAGAGCACTAACAATAGAGTAGAAACAATAGAACATCACTGCATGATGCCCCTCCATAGAATCAGGACCCGCACTAGCTTTGTTCATAGAGAAACTCCCCATCTATGCGAAGCAGAAAGCGAAATAAACGATTGGCCCATATGGGAAAAGATATCTTTTGCAAGGTGCCCAGCTCTTCAACTTGTGTGTGCGCAATTGCACCCTTCTAATATTCAACCCCTGCGCCCCCTGTATCCTCTACAGAGACTTGCCCATGAACTTTCTCTTGGTGAAGCTCAGCCACCACTTGCTGGGCTTGGTCTCATCCTCATCGTATACCCTGGCGAGTAACCGGGCGGCCAGCTCCTGTCGAACCTGCGACATGTACTGCTTAAGCTGCTCGGCCTCTTGCCTATCCCGAGGCGGCTCGTACATCTACCACGACACGTCAGCATTCCAGTACCCCTGATGACCGGAGCACTTGTCCGCTTTTGCCACCCACCTGGTTGAGAGGCCATCCGGGGTCACCGGGAATGGCAAAGTTAAGGTCAAGAGCCAAGTTCATAACATCCTTCTGGGCATCACGTAGAGCCGCTTGAGGTCGGATCTTGGTCAGGCAGTCGCTGACGAACCAGATGCCATAGACGAGCAGGCGGTCGGCGGGACCCTGGATCTCAAAGTTACGGAAGAAGGTGTTTGCACGGAAGAGGGCGATGACCTCGTCGAGGATATCGTAGCTCTCGCTGTCCGGGTCGGGCGACTCGTTGGCCGGCAGAGGCGGCGAGGGGATCGGGAGGGTGTAGGCAGGCCCGCGGGTCTTGGTGCGGAGAGGGAGGAGGGGCAGGTTGCCGATTAGGCGGGGGACGTTGGGGTCGGAGTTGAAGACGGAGTTGTATGCCTAGGTAGAGGAACATGGTCAGCTGGGAGGTTGTGGGTTGACATCGCGGGATGCGGAGACAGGAGGCGGAGGAGACGGGACGGCGGTGCGCATTCGTATCGGAGCTTGAGGGAAGCAATGCGAGTGTAGAGACGTACGGGCATCTTGAACAGCAATGGAGCTAATACGCTCAGTCTGTGGGAGCTGTGTCTTTACAAGTTACTCGAGTTGGCGCAAGTTGCAAGAATGCGCTTCGTCACTGGCGGGGCTGCATCCAAGCTGCTTGCTTGCTCACGAAGCTGTCGTCAATGGTGTGGGGCCGCGAGGTTGGCGCAGCCGAGTTGATGCCTTACCAGAGCTGCCAGCTCCAACCCTCACCGGATCAGGCCACAAGTCACGATCGTGGCGCAGCTCGCCCACCGCCACGTCCCTCCAAGGTCTTAGTCACACCCTGGATCCATTTTGAATGGCTGCCTAGCACTTTTGCGAGTGCTCACGTGAACCCGCACCTCATTCGCGCCGATTCCACCCGCGTAAAGCACGGTGGCGACGCGCTTTTCCCTCCCCCCGCGTGCACACACAATTTTTTTTCTTACTGTACGGGCTCTTGGTATTGGGTGGGTACCACGTTGGGCCAGGCTAGCAGCATACGGGCAGCAGGGAAAAACGTGAGACGCTTTTGATGCAGCCTATTTCAGGGCTTGTTCACGCTCCCACGAGAAAAGGCAGCGCGGCCCGCCCATCGCGATTTCAGTGTCATCGATTTTCTCCTTCCCTCCCTCTCCCTCTCCCCTCCATCGCCCTGCACTTCCTCCCGGCATCAGAGGGAAATCACCGTCAGCCTTTGATTGCCTCTTTTCCCGCAATCTCTTTTCTTATTGGACGCCGTCTCAACAAGCACCTTCGCCTCAAACCCCCTTTTTTGCTTTTTGCCAGTGTTTGACAAGGGAGGCGCCCGTGCCAGCCGCTAGTGAGAGCTTGTCACTGGATATAAACAGGGAATCACTTTACGGCGCGTCGCGGGCACTTGGACGAGGAAAGAACGATCCGGCTCAGGCAACCAAACAGGAAAGAGTCATCAAAGGGGGCAAATAATCACCGTCAATCGATGCTACCATTTGAGTAAGTACGCGTCTTGTCCTCCTCTTCTTTCCCAGTTGCCTTCCAGGTTCCTACAAAGCCTGTCCAAGAACTCCGCTCACCCCGCGCCATAGTTCCCTCTTTGGCAACAGCAGCTTCATCCATCAGCTGCGCACTTTGGTGGACATGACGACCTCCGGATCTTCGACGTCGTCGTCTTTCCTGTCGCGCAACGGCGCCTCTCCCGACTCGACGCCGTGCACGTCGCAAGCGCCTGTCGCAGCCGCGACCCCAAGAAAGAGGCGCCAGCAGCGCATCTACCGACCGGCAAAGAACTCGCTCTACGACATCTTTCATCAACACTCCGGCACCTCGCTCTTTGTGCGCCCCATATGTTGGACTGATCTACATGCGCAACTCCTCGGCGCGCGATGGGAGGAGCTGCCTCCATGCGATACGCCTCAGCCTGCCGTGTCCCCTGGCACGCCACCCTCGCGAGGGCATCTGAGCCCGTCCAACACCATCATCACACTCAGCAACGCGCTTACGCAGATCCTTCTGCCCGACTCGATGCATCCTATTCTCGCCTCCAACGCCGTCAAGACAGTCCTGATGACCTTGTGGCCTGAGTCCTTCAGCAAGCCGCATTATCTACCTGAACTTCACCTTTGCTTTGGCGGTCGCATCTATCGGGATGCAGTGCGCGCGCAGATGATGTGGAACTTTCCTTCTGAGGAATACAAGTCATCATACTCTTCTTTCAAATCAGTATCGACGCGACCCGCCGAATCCTTCAACATCTCGACACAATCCTCCCCAACCCACAGCGCAGCCAATCTGCCGATGATCTGCTACATCGGCAAGAGCCAGCTCGCTTCGGTCCGGAACAACCTTTTCCGTGTCGCATCTGGTCCTGGGAGATCGTGGAACGAGCCTGTGTTCCGTCTGCAGCAACTGAGGGCTCACTTGCTCGTTCCATCGAACTCGGACCACGACGCGCATTTCGTGGGCATCTTTCTCGGCATGGCGCAGAAGTATTTCTACCCTAGCCCCCCTACCACCGGCAGGAGAGACTCACGACTGTCTCCTGGGGAAGGTATCCCGCCCTGTCCCAACTTCCGAGATCTCAAGTTGCGAATTCTCACCCATGACACGGAGACATCGGAGTTCATCGTATACACGGGCTACGTGACAAAGCAGTTTTTGGAAAAGTTCCACGACCCATTCAAGGCATCACCTGGGGATGATAATGCCGAGGTTACAGGGCTCAAGATCGAGTACACGAGAGTTCCCATTTGGCCGATCCTCGGTCTACGGGAAAGACTTGGAAAGGCGCTGGGCCAAGATGTTGTCGGTGCTTTCAATCCTGACGAGATAGAGACTTGGGAGAAAGACCCGGAGAAACAAGGTAGCGGGAAGCGCAAGCGGGAAGTCCTTTCGGAAGTCCTTAACAGCAGCTTCGAGGACGACTCTGACGACGAACCAAACTTGGTTTCAAAGAAGCGTTGTTTGAGCGAGGGCACACCAGTGGGAGTGGTGATGTAAGACTGGGCTTTGGCAGCAACACGTCGAGAGGTCAATCATCCTCGACTGGATTTAAAGGGAACATGGGGCATGGGCGGTACACTATGCACGGGGCGAATCGGTTTGCTTTACATCAAGACTATGCCTCACAGGCACTTGCATCGGTCGGCAACGGCGCGAGGAAAAGGCGGTCATTAGGTTACGAGCGTTACCATTGATTACAAGTTCGGTTATGATATGGGTTATTTACACGATCACGGAACGAACTGGGATAGGGATGGATGGATGGATGGGATGGTATGGAACGTTCAAGACATGTAGATACTATGCTTCTCTGTCAATGTTTTTCGCAGGACCCCATCATGGAGATGGATGGTCAAGGACTTTACAATGAATTCACGAACATATTGACATGAACGCGCCTCGGTGTGTCTATTCCTCCGGGCCTTCGGTGTGAGTCCAATCCCGTTGATGCCTTAGCATAGTCTTGGAAAGCCAAGAGTGGAAGGACGGAACAAATTTCTGTATTCATACCCATGTTTGCAGAAGCTGATCTCATCCCCGCTCCTCGGCTATGTAGGTAAAGTGTTGTGATATCCTTTGAACCGCTCTGAACAGCTATCCGCATACTAGACTGTTCATTTAGTTGACAACCACGTGTATTTACCGTTCCTCGCGCAGTTCCACTCAACCTCGGGATGCTGCCTCAGCACACCCTTTCCTTCTCTTCCTTTGCCCATGAGGTTCGGAGGTTTCTCGCGAGTCCCCGATGTAAGCATCGGCAGCTTGGCGCCATGTGCACACCCTCTTTTCTTGCTCTGCAGGTGATGAAGTGGTTTCCTGTTATGGATCCGGATAGGCGGAATGAGTAGAATTCCGTGTTAATGGGGAAAGGTGTTAGCGCTGCGGGGGATGAAGAATGTCGATCATGAGTTTTGATGCGGTGGATTTCGCAATTATTGCCCTTTCTGTGCTGTTAATGGCGCATGGAAAAGGACATGGGCAAGATGGGATCGCTTGTATTCTAACATTCCCATCCAGGGGAGAGCGAACGGCACAGACCTCGATACTACCAAATGCTGCGCTGGAGGCAAGGCTGAGGCGAGTTTATTTGCTCTACAACTGCAGCTTGCGTTATTTTTACCTGACATTGAAGGGCAAGGGTCTTTACCGATACCACTCGGTTGGTTCGGAACAAGGGTTATTGTTGAGTGACGTCTTCATGGTTCACCAGCAGCGTATCTATGAAACAAGATCTTCCCAGCAATTCTAATATTCACTAGCCCAGGTACTTCTTATGAACCATTTCACGCTTCCTAACACCTTGATAATACAACTGCAGCCTTTCTCACAACATTGCTGTGGATGGATGTCAGTTGAGCTTCCCATGGCACCCCGCCTTTAGGTCCGGATGATGGTGTGGGTCTCCGGAGCCGGTGGTGGGTTGGGGAAGGAACGGCCTGAACCAGGGGCCGGGGTCCTGGTCGGCAGGTGCCACTACTCCCTCCATCTAACGTTAGCCCTTCCAATTCTCTTCCAACTTCGTCCCTCCACCAACCTTTTCCAATGGAACCCTCTTGACCCTCCACCAACCAAATCACATTGCCTCGCGCGGTCCAGGTGATCACCGGTCCTCCGCAATTCTCGTCGAGTGACGAGCTTCGCCCGCCCTCCACGAGTTGTTGTCGACCTTACCAACTCAGCTCCCCACGTGTCCGAGATGCCTGCCCATCCATGCACCAGCTCCCAAAGGATTGAGCTCTTTAGAGCTCGTGCCTCGGCCGATTCTCAATTATGAAGTTAAAAACGCTGGCTGGCAGCTGTTCTTTGCTTTCATGTGCTCTCCCGCTCGGCGCACAACCCCGATCTACCCCGTGGGGAAGCGGGGACTCGACGGCATCTCATCGGCCATGGACCTCATTCGGGACTCGATGCCCCGTCCCGAGTCGTGATGGCTTCGCGCGGCCGCGGTAATGGCTTCCTGATTCGAAAATAGAGCTGCGGGGACGCTCCGTGAGAGCTGGACAATATGGCGGTGGGAGTCGATGTCGCCTAGGGTCGAAGCTTGACGATGTGGTGGAGCAATACGAAAGACGACTTTCAGATGAAGACCGGGGAGAAGTGAGAGGACAAGGTACAGTCGTTGACGAGTTCAAATTGAGCTCGATTCCCTCCCTCGGGATGTTCCACAGGGCCTCTGAGCTACCGGAAAGCATCGTCACTTTATTGACCTCTTGCCTGTCAGCTGTCTCATTCTGACCTGTCCTTGCGGCTGCTCCCTCAAGTAGTGCCGTGGCTCGTCTATCTTTTACTGTCTATTGTGTTCATCTTAAGACCTGAGCTTTGGACTGCCTTCCAAGCCTCAACCACCAGGATGAAGTTTCATAGCCTGCTCTTCGGTTTCGGCCTCATCACTGGCACTTTGGCCGCTCCGGCACCAGTGCCGTTTCCTCAGCCTGCTACGCCTGCTACCCTTGAGGAACGCGCTGCCAAGGTCACCGTTGCCGTTCCCTCCGGTACCGTCATCGGCTCCAGCCTGGGCAAGGTTGAATCTTTCAGGGGCATCCCCTTCGCAGACCCCCCTACTGGTTCTCTACGCCTCAAACCTCCAAAGAGACTCTCCAAGACCCTGGGCAAGTTTGATGCATCAGGTCTCATCGGCCCATCATGCCCTCAAATGTTTATCTCTACCGGAGCTGAGGATGTTGTCTCAAAGTTCCTCTCCGACTTTCTGAGCATCCCCTTCCTTCAGGTCATTACTGGGCAAGAGGATTGTCTTACCATGACCGTCCAACGGCCCGTTGGCACCAAGGCTGGAGACAAGCTGCCTGTTCTTTTTTGGATCTTTGGCGGCGGCTTCGAGCTCGGCTCCAGTGCCATGTATGATGGCACCAGCCTTCTGGGAACAGGTATTGACCAGAAGCAGCCCTTTGTATTCGTCGCTGTCAACTATCGCGTTGCTGGGTTTGGCTTCATGCCTGGCGCCGAGCTTCAGAAAGAAGGCAGCACAAACCTGGGCTTGCTGGATCAGCGCATGGGACTTGAATGGGTCGCAGACAACATTGCGGCTTTTGGAGGTGACCCCGAGAAGGTTACCATCTGGGGAGAGTCTGCAGGAGCAATCTCTGTGCTTGACCAGATGACCCTGTACGGTGGTGATGCCGACTACAAGGGCAAGCCCCTTTTCCGTGGGGCCATCATGAACTCGGGCAGTGTCGTCCCAGCAGATCCAGTGGACAGCCCCAAGGCTCAGGAGATCTTCGATACTGTTGTGCAGAATGCTGGCTGCTCCAGTGCTTCCAGCAGCCTCGACTGTCTCCGAGGTCTCAACTATAACAAGTTTTTGGACGCTGTCAACTCCGTGCCGGGGCTCCTCTCGTATAATTCGCTAGCTCTCTCCTATCTCCCTCGGCCAGATGGAAAGGTGCTCCCCGACAGCCCCGAAGCACTCATCGCAGCAGGACGCTACCATGCGGTCCCCATGATCAATGGTAACCAGGAGGATGAGGGTACGCTATTTGCTCTTTTCCAACCGAACTTGACCACGACGGCGAGATTCGTCGACTATTTGCAAGAGTTCTACTTCTCTCAGGCCAGCAAGCAACAGCTTACCAACCTCGTCAACTCGTATCCGACCTCCGTCACCGCAGGTAGTCCCTTCCGTACCGGAATTCTCAACGAGATCTTTCCTGGGTTCAAGCGCCGTGCTGCCATCTTTGGTGATCTCGTCTTCACGCTCACCAGGCGCCTCTTCCTCCAAACGGCTACAGACACCAACCCAGACGTTCCTGCGTGGTCTTACTTGGCAAGCTACGACTACGGAACGCCTATTCTTGGTACCCTGCACGGCTCGGATCTTCTCCAGGTATTCTTTGGCATTTTCCCCAACAACGCAATGAGGAGCATTCGGACGTACTACTTCAACTTTTTGCACAACCTTGACCCCAATGAGGGTGTTACAAAGTATGCCAAGTGGCCTGAATGGAAGGAGAGCAAAAAGCTCATGTGGTTCAAGTCGGCGAATGGGAACGATATTTTGGACGACAACTTTAGGCAAAATTCGTACAATTGGATTGCGAGCAACGTCGGCGTGTTGCGGATTTGAGGCATGGTTGGTCTTGACGGAGATGCTGGCGGGTGCAAGATGTGGGATATACTTTTGATATGAAGTGATGAATTGATGAGCAGCGATTGGATTACTACAATCTCGGTATAAGTGTTTGTGTCTCTGTGAATAGTTGAATGACGCAGGTGATAGGTCTTGTTCTCGCTCGCTCCATGGATGGACAAGGGTATAACTGAGCTCTGGCAATCTGGTACCCTCTCATGATACAAGCAGCCATAGTAAGTTCTATCGAGGTTCCCTAATGGTTGCTGATCAAACTCAAAACGCAAGACCCCATCCTATCTGATTGTATGTACCAATCTATCATCCCATGATGCACAGTGTGTACGGCGCAGTCATGACACAATGCACACGGACCCCACTGTCTCGCTTGTCGCCGGCAACGCGGCTCTGGGCCTCACGTTGACCCGAAAATTTCCAACGCCGCGACACCGACGACAACGGCCGGGCAACTACAAAAGTGCCAATCAATGGGGGTGCCCGAGTGACTAAGAGCACGGCGAATACGACAGGATCCCATCACCAAACCCCAAAGTGCACGCCGACCTGCCCAATTCGCGACGAAACCCTGACTCCTGAGAGGGAGGCAGTGCGGCCACAATGTCGTCGACCAAGGGCCTTTTGCGACAGCTGGCTCAACGCCAGGCCCTGTGGAGCAGCCCACTATCACCAGCCTTTACACGGCAGACGGCGGGTCACACGGGCGTAGCATCAGCCCCGTTTTCATCGGTTTTCAAGGCCATCTCGAGCAGCGGCAATTCGCGAGGACTGGCCTCACTTTCAAGGAGTTGCAGCAGTGGCCAGCCCGTCAAGAACCGCCGTGATGATGGCCGGGCGATGCCGATCGGCGCCCGGAGGTACGTTTCAGCGCCGCCTGCCGCCACCTTCCACCTTCCCGCCCGATGCGGGCGGCAAGAGTGCCCCTCACCGCAGCTGGCATTGAACCCCGCGGTGGGGTGGGCCGTCCCTGCCGCATCACGCTGTTGCCCGTCGCACCTTCCCTTCCCTACACTACTGTCAATTTAGTTCCTTCTCATCACGTCACCTTTTCTCATCAGTATAAAATCTTATCTCTTCCTCCTCACTTGTATTGCTTCCTGTTCTTCTGGGCAGCCTCTTTTCCCTAGAACCTTGGATCCGGTGATCCATCTTTCTGTGCTTCTTCTTGCCTAGCTAGCTCTGGAGCTATAGCTGCTAACTTCCCTTCGCGTCAAAGCTCTCTTCTCTCCAAGGTCCCCAACCGCTTCTGTTCCGGCCAAGCCAGACTCAACCGCAACGCCAAAATGGCTGACCGCGATGTTCTCCCCGACAATGTCAAGCCCAAGCACTACAACCTCTCCCTGAAGGACCTCGAGTTCACCAACTGGACCTACAAGGGAACCGTCACGTACGTCTCAGATCTACCCCTCACTCCAGCAATCCAGCTCCCTCCCTCTAACAGCTGTCCAGCATCGACTCGGAAATCACAAAGCCCACCAAGGAGGTCTTTGTCAACACTCTTGATCTCAAGCTCTCCAATGCCAAGGTCTCCGTCGACTCCAAGACGGTGGAGTCCACCAGCTTCGACTATGACGAAAAGGCCCAGCGCTCCACCATCACCTTCGACGAGGAGCTCCCCGTTTCCTCCAAGGCTTCCATCATTATCGAGTTCGAGGGTATCATGAACAACGAGATGGCTGGTTTCTACCGCAGCAAGTACAAGCCCGCCGAGACCCCTGCCGATTCTGTTCCCCGCGACGACGAGTGGCACTACATGCTCAGCACCCAGTTTGAGGCCTGTGATGCTCGCCGAGCTTTCCCTTGCTTCGACGAGCCCAATCTCAAGGCTACCTTTGACTTTGACATTGAGATCCCCTCGGACCAGGTTGCTCTGAGCAACATGCCCGTCAAGGAGACCCGACCTTCCAAGGATGGCTGGAACATCGTTTCCTTCGAGACTTCTCCCGTCATGAGCACCTACCTCCTGGCCTGGGCTGTCGGTGACTTTGAGTACATCGAGGCTTTGACTGACCGCGAGTACAACGGCAAGAAGATTCCCGTCCGTGTCTACACCACCCGTGGCCTGAAGGAACAGGGTCGTTGGGCTCTTCAGCATGCCCCCCAGATCATTGATTACTACTCCGAGATTTTCGACATCGACTACCCTCTTCCCAAGTCTGATCTGATCGCCGTCCACGAGTTCACCCACGGCGCCATGGAGAACTGGGGTCTTGTTACTTACCGTACTACCCAGGTTCTCTACGACGAGAAGACCTCGGACCCCCGATTCAAGAACGCTGTCGCTTACGTTGTTGCCCACGAGCTTGCTCACCAATGGTTCGGTAACCTTGTCACCATGGACTGGTGGGACGAGCTCTGGCTCAACGAGGGCTTCGCCACCTGGGTTGGCTGGCACGCCGTTGACCACATTCACCCTGATTGGCAGGTGTGGGCTCAGTTCGTCAACGAGGGTATGGAGGCTGCTTTCAGCCTTGACGGCATCCGCGCCAGTCACCCTATCCATGTCCCCGTCCGCGATGCTCTCGACATCAACCAGATCTTTGACTCTATCAGCTACCTCAAGGGCTGCTCTGCCATCCGCATGCTTGCCAACCACCTCGGCGTCGAGACCTTCCTCAAGGGTGTCTCGAACTACCTCAAGAGCCACGCGTATGGAAATGCCAAGACCACTGCTCTGTGGGATGCTCTTAGCGAGGCCTCTGGAAAGAACGTCGCCGAGCTCATGAGCCCATGGATCTCCAAGATCGGCCACCCTGTTGTGACTGTTGCCGAGGAGCCCGGCCAGATCTCGATCAAGCAGTCTCGCTTCCTGTCGACTGGTGATGTTAAGCCCGAGGATGACACAACCACCTGGTGGGTGCCCCTGGGCCTGGAGGGCAAGAAGGACCACGCCGGTATTGCTTCGCTGTCTCTGACCACCAGGGAGGACACCATCCGTGACATCGACGATGACTTTTACAAGCTTAACAGTGGCGCCACTGGCTTCTACCGCGTCAACTACCCCCCTGAGCGTCTCGCTAAGCTTAGCCAGCAGCTCGACAGGCTTAGCACCGAGGACAAGATCTCCATCATCGGTTCTACTGCTCACCTTGCATTTGCTGGTAACGGAACGACCCCTGCGCTGCTCACCTTCCTCCAAGGCTTTGGTAAGGAGACGCACCCTCTTGTCTGGCGTCAAGTCCTTGACTCGATTGCGGGAGTCAAGTCTGTCTTTAAGGAGGATCCATCTATCAAGAAGGCTCTGGACAACTTCAGCCTGAAGCTCGTCGAGGAGAAGATCAGTGAAGTTGGCTGGGACTTCCCCGAGGGCGAAGACTACCTCACCGGTCTTTTGCGAAAGGATATCATTGGTGTTGCTGTTGCCGGCGGCCACCCTGGGTAAGCTACGTTCACGTCCGTTTGCATGCTTCAAAACTAACATACGCAGCGTCACCGAGGAAGCTCTGAAGCGTTTCGATGCCTGGGTTGAGGACCCTGAGGCCAACCCCATCCCCGCTCCCCTCCGGGTCGCTGTCTGGCGCGCTGCCATTATCAAGGATCCCGCCCGCACGGTCGAGATTCTCAAGAAGGAGTGGCTCAACACCAAGTCTATTGATGGCAAGCTCCTCTCCCTTAGCGTCCTTGGCAGTGTCGAGGATGCCGATCTGCTCACCAAGGAGATCATCCCCTTCAACTTCAACGAGTCTCCTCCCTCCAATGCCGTTCCCAGCGGAGACATGCACGTCCTGGGCAACTCTGTGGCCTCTAACATCATTGGTCGCCCTCTCCAGTGGGAGTTCATGAAGACCAACTGGGACGCCGTCATCGCCAAGCTCGGCAACCCTGTTGTTGTGGACCGATACATGAAGCTCAGCCTGGGTGCCTTTACTGATGTTTCAGTTGTGGATGACATTGAGAAGTTCATGGCAGACAAGGATACCAAGAGCTTTGACCGTACACTTGGCACAGTCAAGGACAAGATTCGGGGCCGGGCTGCGTACCGTGAGCGCGATGCTGCGTCTCTCAAGGAGTGGCTAGGCGCGAACGGATACGCGTGACTTTGTAAATTATAGATGATGAGGTGTTGAGCGTATCGGGGGGGTGATATCCTGTATCTGGATTCAGGACAGTGTTGGTTAAATATCGTCAGTGGAGACAATTCCACTATGGCCTAGTTCCTAAAACAAGAACAATAGGATTTCAAGGCCCGAACGAAGTCTAATGATCTGGAATTTTCTGGTCAATGTAAATAGTTGATGTGTGAGATGATACGACACCACCAGTCAAAGTCAAGGTCGATGGACACGACGTGAGAAGGCAAGCTCGTTTCTAACCATGTGCCCATCTTCTTTCGTCCTATAGTTGTAAAGATTAGAAAGGAAGACGATATGTATGATAGATAGATTTGATCCAAACGCAACTTGGAACTTGCAGTCAACTTTGCATGCCGAGACCTAGGAGTTGCCTAACGGTTCCTGAGCAGCCCGCCACCTTTTAATAGTACGACTTTGTGATCAGAATCTCCAACAATCCCACAGCAGCGTGTTCTCAAACACATTGTCCGGTCTGGTGGTCTAGTGGTATGATTCTCGCTTAGGGCAAACCCTACAGCTACAGCTTGCGAGAGGTCCCGGGTTCAATCCCCGGCCAGACCCTTCCTTTTGCACTTTTTGCCAGTGGCGGCGGCGACAGGTGCTTTGCTTGTTGCCTAACGTTAATTGTTGCCTGCTTCCTTTTTGTTAGTCAAGTTTTGATTATATGTGTGTGTATTGATTGGCATGTATGGATCAAGTGTTGTGTAATCCCGCGTAAGTGATGAAGGGGAGACTAGATGAAGCTGAAGTCGGCCATGATAGATGATGATGGGTGGCTCAATCCCCGGCCAGACAGACCCTTTCTTTTTCTCAATGGAAGCGGTGATGGATCTCGTTGTTTTCTTTTGCCCGTTTGCTAGGCATAGCCAGAGGCGGATGGATGATAGCTTGTGACTACATGAAAGGTTTGAAGAGGCCTGTACATAGTCAAAGGTCGGTGTTGCTTCTGTTATTTCTAGGGCACTTGGCCTCCTATTCGGAATTCGTAGAATGCCTTCATATTAACAGTATCACATCACATTAAAGACACCATCCTGTGAGGCATTCGCATGGCAGCTGACATTCTCTTCGTTCTATCGCTATCCCAAACACAAAACCAAGGCTACCCACGTATATGGATGGATGCTCGTGAAATGAACCTAGCCCATCAACGCATGCTTCCCATCGAGAGGCCGCTACGTCTATGATGCTCAAATATCTCCCAGCCCAATCAATAGCGAGCCATATCGGCTACCCATTCCAGTACGCCGTGCAAACGAAAGCAAGAAAAAAGTACGGCAACGCTTCCCAGTAAAAGACAAATCCCAGCCCTCAAAACAAACGTAACCTCCCAGCATTCGTGCATCCATATTTGCTCATCACGCATCGTCCTTCATCCTGCTCTAGGTTGACATCTCCTCTTGTTCAACCTTTGTCGCAACCGCATCCCACCAAGGTCCATGGGCTGCCCTGTCGACAGCTCCCAACTTCTCCAGTAGACCCGAAATCTCCCTAACTCGCTCCACAAACTCGGAGAGTCCGAGACTCGCCAGCTTCTCGCCGGCTGTATTGGTCGCCTTGACTTTCTCGCTTGCCGATCCGGCAGACAGGCGAGTGAGGATGTTGCCTCGCAGACGGGTGAGCAGGAGACGCAGGACAGGCTCACTAGGTTCGCTTCCCCGAAGCGCCATCTCCTGGCTGGCAGTCAAGACCTTGGTGACGAGGGCGCGGAGGTGGCCCTTCGTTGCTGCTGGCATCGACCGTCCAGATTCTAGAGCGGCCATGACACCCTCAACTGTAGTATCCAGAGGGTGACCTGCCTCAATCACCGCCATGATGCGAGACGCCTCCATCTTCCATGCCGACCGAACATCTCGCTTGAGCAGGTTCTTGCACTGGAGCAGCACCGCACCAGCAGTGATGATCCGCTGGATCATGGTCGAGACCTGGCTGATGCGGCCATGGTCAAGGCGGAGCATCTCTGGAACCTCCTCGATAGGGGTAGGCGAGATCTTGGTAAAGATGTCTACGAGCATCTGTGCGTAGAAGCGACCTGCCGTAGGTCGCGACCTCGGGTGGTTGATACCCTCAGGGTCCCTCTTCTGCATTTCGGCGATGACCTTTGACCGGGCTGATCTCCAGCTTGTTTCGGCTGCTGCAAGACCCAGCTGGCCCTTTTCCACGTCCTCGGCGAATCTCTTGGCCTCGTACGGGGCAGCAGACTCAATCAGTTGAGGTGCAGCAATCTTCATGAGATAGTTGATGTAATCGCAAAGCATGAGGTCAATGAAACCATTGAGAGCCTCAACGCGGTCGATGATGTTACCGTCGGCCAGCTTGTTTTGTATCAGGTCCTTGACTTCTTCGTCGCGGAAAGGTGCGCAAAGCTTAGGAAGTAGCGAGGCCATCGCATTGAAGAATCTCTCGTAGGAAAAGTTGCCCAGAGCAAACTGGCGCTCCGCCATATCGGGGTCCAGGATCTCCCCAATGAGATTGTACATGGTGTTGCCAGGCTTCAGGAGACGCTGAAGCTTGTCCCTAATGTTACTTGCTACCACGGCAAAGAACCTAAAGTTGGCCGTGTGGTCCGAGTCGTCCATGATGGCCCTCATCTGCGTGTACAGGGGCTGGGCTCGCTCTGCCTGCTGCTCTTTGTATTCGTCAGGAGAGAGCTGGTACTCCTTGTTGATGGCCAGCTCATGAACCACGACCCTGTTATTAGGCAGGAGACCGTTGAGGCCCGTCTTGGGGGCAGAGGTCTTCGCCTGCGCCTTGCTAGCCGGAGTGGCAGGGGGAGTGAGCGTCTGAGATTCCGACGAGACCAAGCTGTTGGCCGTCTCGGATGCTTCCCCTGCAGCATTCTCAGCCACACGGGGCTTTGTGTCGCCCGTCTTCTTCTTGGCGGAGCGAGCTCTCCTAGCCTCTCCGACGGCGTCAAAGATCAACTTCTTGCCCTTTTCTTGGCCAGCCAGCTTCTTGATCCGGACGATGAGCATCAGCTGGTTGTCCTGAATACTCTTCTTGTACAGCGCCGTCGCTGCATCATCGGTAGTGTCCTTGACGGTATGATAGATTGCGTCGAGTTCGACAAACTGCATGAGCATGACCTCGATCAGAGCATTCGAGTCTCGCGACTTCCATGCGATAAATGCATTGTAAAAGGTGGCGTATGACTCGGGGAGTGTGTTCTTCAGCGTCGGGGGCATAGTGTATGTATTCGCAGATGACAAGCGAGAAAGGATATTCTCAAAGGATATCAGCAAGTCTCGCGCCTTGCCAACCAAGTCCTGCAGCTGCGGGTTGGCGAGGTCCCCAGAGGGGAGTCGGTGAGCTGTGAGGGCATCGACGACCTCTTCGTCACCGTTGTCGTTCTTGGTGCTGAGAACCTGGTTGGGATGGCCAAGAATAAGGAATGCGCTTAGAAATGTGCGAACTGCCGCCATCTCTCCCACTGATCCGACGTCGCCCTCTTGGAGACCGCAGAGCCGGAGCAGCCGTCCTGTGATGACAAGGACTCTGTCTTGCGCCAGCAGCTCCACGACGGTGTCGAAATGTGTGTCTCTAATACCGTCCACAGTCAAGCCCAGATCGTTGAACTCGCGGATCATCCTCTTTCGGAGGAATCCACGCCACCACCATTGAATACTGGTTGCGGCCTCTTCGTCTGTAAGCTTGCGAGGCTCTTCCTCAACGGCCTCAGGTACGGGTTCGATGGGCCTCCTGGCCATAACACTCTGGCCCCGGCTCCGCCTCGAGGCATTCTTGGTTCGTAGTTCCTCCCTCCGTTTCTCGGCGTCTGCCATCCTCTCTTCGATTTGGGCCTTCATCCGGGCGATATCCTGCTCTCGCTTTTCCTTCATGAATTCAGCCACCTGCTTGGCTTTCTTGACCTCTTCTGCGCAGTTGGCCACGATTTCGGCTAGGTTGCGCTCCCTGGCCTGCTGTGCGGCCATGGCGCGCTCCTCTGACAGGGTGGTATCTCGCTGGGTCGCCTTGGCCAATGCTGCCCGGAGGCGGACCTTTTCGGCATGGGCGGCTCGATCGGCAAGACGCGCCCTGCGGTCCTCGAGAAACGAGGCACGTCGGAGATGTTGAGCTATGTATTTGCTCTGCTCGCCGCCGCGGTGGCTAGATGGCTGGATGGAGGAGCATCGCGAGTGGGCGGAAGAGATTGAGTTTCGGCGCGAAGAGGCAGCCGAATCTCTGCGACGGGCATGGGATGGACGGTAGAAACGGGCGGCGATGCGGGGAGGTGGTGTATAGATCCTCGGGTCCTCTTCTAGGACGTCATCATCTTCGGCGGGGGGCATGGAGAGATCAATGTCATCGTCCATGTTTTCGTCTGAGGGTGGTTCATTGGACTCTTCGATGGTTCGCGACGGCTCAGTCAGGTCGAGTGAGGGGCGTCGCATCGTGCCGGCGGCTGACGGAAGCTGTGACATGGCGGCAACAACAGTAAAGTCGATATCCGTGTCTTCCGAGGGGAGACTTGAAGAAGAAGAATAAAGGTCGAAGAGAGCGCGCGATCCCAGGAACGGGGGGGACGTCTCGGTGGTAAACACCCAAAGGTTCGGTTGCGCGCTGCAAGCGTAAACGAGGCGACCTCTGCCGGTTCGTCCAGGGCAACTCGGGGTGGCGCAGTGAGATCCGTGAGTGCGCGCGCAAACGTGGGCGGATTTTCTGAATCAGCGAGCGAAACAAGTCACCTAAAACGAGCCCGTTCTCTCACTGCCCGCTAAACGAGTCCACCAAAAATCTGGCTGGCTGGCTGGCTGGGTGCTGTGACGGGATGGAGAAATGAAGGACTGCGCAATGGCCCCCAAGGGAAGAAGGAAGGGATCCGGTCAGAGGGTGAGAAAAAAAAGAGATTAGAATAAAATAAATGTAGTGAGCGGCGCGCAACGAGGCAGCGACGAAGAATACACAAAAAGCCGTTGAAAAAGCCTTGGGGGCCCGAAAAGACGGCAAGGTTTTGGGGGTAAATGAAGAGAAAGTGGAGGGTCGAGGTTTTGGAATGGAAGATGCTGGAGGGAAAACAGATTGGGTGGGATGCCCGGTGGATGGTGGATGCTACAGGCGGAGACGCCCAATAAACTGTAAATCCTTATCGCCGGGTGCAAACAGGCAGGCAGGCACGTCCAAGTCCAGGCTGCCGCTCTTTCCACTGTTTGCGAGGGGAGTAAAAAAGGGAAACAAGGCATTCATCCCATGCGAGCGGGGGAGAGGAGCGAAGGTGGGCACTTCTATATAACAAAAAAATTGCCTGCCTATAATACCTACTGACTGATGACTGTACTGTACGTGTGTGCAAAGGGGGAAAGGGAAGGTGAGAAGGAAGGATGGAAGCAAAGGGAAAAAAGCATTGACGTTTTTCTTGTTGATACCCGCGTCTTCCCAGCTTTCCTTGTGAAACTCTGGTGCCCCCCCCAGATGGATTCTGACACATCCTTTCCCCGGGGAGGGCGGACTGCCACAGCAGCTAATTTAGCAGCCTGGCTTACAGCGGAATTAGCAGGGCAACGCCTCAGCACCTGGATGGAAGCCAGGCTGCCCAGGGCTGGAGATGGAAGCCCCCAGAAACATGGACCCTCTCTCTGATTATCAAGCCCCGGATCAGAATCACATCAGTCTTGATCACTTCATCTCATCTCTCCTGAAACCGCATCGGGCCTCACTCGGATATCCCCTTGTCCCCTCCCCAGCCATAAGCAAGCGTTATCTATCTTTGGTAACCCGCCCAAATTCATGCATCTCGATGCGACGTCATCACACGTGCCCCCCTCATGACGCTCTTCCCAGTAGAGATGGCGCATTTGCGCATTGTGCCCGCGGTTTGGTCCAAGACAATGCGTCCGTCTCCCCCTGCTGACCAACCCCAAGCGACGACGACCTGCCTTCTGTGGCACGCCACTTTGCAGTCTCTCTCTCTGGATGGACGAATATCTGGAGCTGAGAAGCAAACCAGGGCTCGAGTTCTTATCACCAATTACAACTCCAGCATGCATCGTGACTTGTCACCTGCACTTTGCAATCCAATCCCGAGAGTAGTCACGGTACTTTGAGTAGTGTGTGTGTGTTTGTATGCACTTGTATCCCTTCATCCACCCCCGACTACCTATGCAAGTTCCATGTTTCCAAGTTTGCATCCCCTTGCCTCCTTTTATTCTACTATACAGAAAAAGAACAAGAGAACCCCGAAACCACTCACTAAGAGGGGGGTTTATCCAACCGGACAAGGCCCCCCCTCGTGGTGTTTTTTTGTATTTCCTTTCATAAGCATCGCGCGCTCGCTGTGTTGTGCCATTCTGGCAGAACAGAACCGCCATCTCAAAAAGAAAAAAAAACAGACGCGTCAAGTCATTCGAAGTCGAGTCAAGCCGAACCAGTAAACGCCTGCCTGTAACCACCCCCCGTCCAATCCTGCCTGGTTGTTGCCTTGTCCGCCCGCCGTTTCCTATGCAATTATGCTCCTGATGCCGTTGTTCGTTCATGATGCATCCTCCAGTCACCTCCCTCATTGTCGGAGGCTCCCACTTCTTCCTCTGCCGTTGGGAGCACTTGCTCCTCGCTCGTTCATCCTCGTCGCCCACTCTAGCACAGTCTCGTAGCAGAGCACGTATTGTCTCAGACTCTGCACCATGCTCAGTCTCTGTTCTCGGAAATCCTCCACCGTCCTCTGAATCAGGTCCACGCTGTCATCGTACAGCCAGCTCGTGTCGACGGCTGCGGCGCCGCGGGCCACTCTTCTCTCCATGTTGGACCTTTGGCCAGGTGTGTAAAAGTTGAAGTTTCTGGTTGATCGAGGAGACACCTCTCCAGTCTCTCCCATGGAAACATCGCCCTCTGTGTCGCGTCCTCGTACCGCCGTAATCTTGGCTTGTCTTTGGCGTTTCAACATGTCGATCACGCTGTCCACGGTGCAAAACGTTCCCGTACGTCCACATCCGGCGGAACAGTGCACCAGCATCGGTCGCGCGCGTGAATCCAACTCTGGCTCATCGTACCAGGTAATGGGCAGCTCGATCGGTGATGACTTGGATCCCACCAACGACGACGTCTCGATTGGAAGAGCAGACCGCTGCATGACATTGGCCAGCTCAACAAGCGCCAACAGGTGGGATGGCTGCGCTGGAGTGCCAAAGTCGGGCCACGATGGGAAGTGCAGATGCGTAATCTCTCGGATCGGGTCGAAAGGATGGGCGCTGTGCGACAGGGCAAACTTCCGGAGAATGACGTATGGGGTTTCCGTTTGGCCTTGCGGTGGCTTCGATGTCGGCGAGGCTGACTCCAAGGTCGTTGTCGTGTTTGCGCGTCTTCTACCCTGCTCGCCCATCGAGGCGGACGGAGTGGCGTGCGAATCGGATCTGTGCTTATCAATGTCAAGCGACACCTTCTTCTCAGAAAGCGGCTTGAGCCTGATGGGCCCAAAGTCTCTGCCCTTCCAGTAGGGGTGGCACTTAAGCTGGCCTCCCTCCGACTCGGCAGTCAACATGACAACGACACGCACATCCTGCTCCCAGATGACAGACCAAAAGTCCTGGACCATGTTAGTGATGCTCTCTACATCCGATTTAGGCACGACATACCTCAAATGTAGCAGGGAGCGGACCCTGTGTAGCAATGTACCGCTTGTTACTCCGCGACGCCCTGAGATGGCTGGCGTTGATGTAGTCGCATGAGCCTTCAGGCTTCTCCTGAAGCTTGACTCGAGCATGCTCAAAGGGCAGGATGTCCTTGTATCGGTTTTTGCCGCCCTTCTCAACGCCACATAGTTGAACCGGTGCGCGCTTCTCCTTGTTGGCAGTGTTGAAAGCACCATATGCCGCCTTCATGCGAGACTGTTCGTCGACCTCGATGTGCAGGAACTTGTCAGAGACCTTCTTTCCATGATCCGGCTTGGAAGCCGCATCTCGGAGCCATCGCGGCAGAGAGGGCGAGTCCAGGGCAGAGGGTCTAGAGACATCAAGTTGTCCAACACCGTCTGCCAGGTCCATGTTCTGCCGAATGTTGGAGAAGAAGGGGTTGACGTCGTTGGTGGCGGTCGGGAGCATCACTCCTCCAATGACAGGGGCAATACCTCCGTGACCAGGCTTCCCAGGAGCGCCAGTCGCACATTGATGGTCGACAAAATCTGGGTAGTGCTCCTGGAAACAGTTAAACCCTCCCTTGAGGATACAGGTGCCGCCTGAGAACCCCTCGTTGGTGAACTTCTTGATCATGTTTTGGGCGGTTACGGCATCCCGCTTATCGGATGAGTGAGCATCGTAGACAACGATGTAGTCCATTTCCTTCCACCTGGAGAATTTACTTGAGGCGGATTCTCCCTGGAATGTCTGCTGGAGTTTATGAATGTTAAAGGTGGCCCGCTTGAGAAGGGTGGTTGGGATACAGAGGTTAAGAGCACCCTGGATTCTAGCGTGGGCGTAGTTTTGCGATGAACGAAGATCGAGGATGAGTAACCGGTCCTCCTGGACAGTTCGAAGCATATCGCGCAGCTGTGCACCAGTGACCATATGAGGCTGTCCTGGCTCCAGAGTCGCGGGCACTGTCTCAGACCGTCTGATATCTCGAACGTCAGGGGGATCAGGACGGTGCTCCATTACAGACAACCGTGGATCACGGTCCTCTGCCCGAGTTAAACTAGTACGCTGCTGCGGGGGATCCATTGGGCGTGGTGATTCGAATCGAGGTAGATTAAGAGTGGGGATATGGTTGTGAAGAGACGATTCCGAGTTGCGCTTCGACTCGGACGAGACATAGGCTGAATCCTGCAGGCTTTCCTGATCAACATCCATTCGGCTCGCTGGTCGAACGTTGGCAGCGCTGAGACCGCGACCAAATGGAGACTCTGCGCCGGTTTCGCTTCCATGGGTGTGCCACCGCGACGGTCGAGGTCGCGCGGGGGCAACGCCAGACGACAAGACGGGGGGTATGGCGTAGTGGCTAGTTGACAGAGCAAAGGACTTGCCCCGGTTCATATCCGCCTGCCGCCTGAAAGCCTCAAACTCGGGGTTTGCGTCAAGGGGGACCTGCTTTGGGATGGCTCCGGCGAAGGATTTAATCGACGACGACGGGCTCCAGGTATCCTTGGGGAGACCGGATGACGAGTCTCCCCGGTCGTTGCCCGAATCGACGACGAGGCCAAAGTAATTAGGACTGGGGGCTCTCGCATCTGGAACGACGCGCGGTGAGAGCTTGGGGGGGTGGCTCTGGCCCACCGAGTAGGGCATTCGGGGAGATGCGAGGGGGGTCGAAGATTTTGCCTGCTTGGATCGCAGCGACTGAGGATGCGAGATTGTGTACGAATTTGAGCGAGAATGGGAGCTCGAGTGAGGCGGCACCCCAGAGGCGACGGGAGAATGGCGAGCAGGTGTTTTCATTGTATAATGCAGAGGTGTGCGGTCGCCGCTCCTCGAGTCATGCATGGTGAAGGCGGTGATGGGAGTAGTCGACGTCATCTCCATAGAAGCAGGGGGTGAAGAAGGCTGAGCGAGGCTTCTCATAAGGCCATGGCGAAAGGCTGAGGAGAAGAATTCGAGTAATAGGACCTTTGAAGTCTGGGACGAGCCTTCCAGTCGGGAGTAGAAGGACGAAGTTCAGGGCGAGGGGCCGTCCACCAAAAGAGGTCGGTGGTGGAATTTGAGAAAGGCAGATAGAGATGGGTGGATGGGAGACGGGAGGTGAAGAAGCGGGCGGATGGTGGGGTCTTGAATCCCTGGAACACTTGGAAACAGGCCAAGAAGGGGGGGTTTAGTAGACCGTCGGGTCGGGGGGGTTCGCCAGGGGTGGAAGAAGACCTGAAGCCAGGGCTTGATAGAGGCTGCGGCTGTTCAGACGGTAACCGAATTAGACGGGCTCTGACGTGACGGATGGACGAGGAACGGTAGGTAGCTTATACGTGAGGGTGAGGGGTAGATATAGGCTCGAGACAGGTGTGCCTCGAGTGGAGGAGGGAGCAAAAGACGTAAAAGACGTAGAGGGCGTAGGAGGACGGACGGTGGCGATGGAAATGGAGGGGGGGCAGCCCAAAAGACGCCGTTACCGTGGGATGGCGACGGTGGCGTCTTACGGCCGATGACGCGGGGTGGAGCAGGGGGGATCTGTGCAGCAGTCGGTAGAAGCTGCTTTGTAACGGAGACGGATTTCAACAAGAGGGAATGGATTGACACGTTTTAAAGATGTTGGATCTCAAATAGATTTGTCGCAACTGACGAGGCACTGAAGATCTAAAGGTAGGTTGAAAGCCATGAACGAGAGAACTCGGCAACCAACTACGGGCAGCATAGGGGACACTACAAGTCGCTGGCCCCTGCCAGGTTGTCAGCAACACACATCCGTATACCAAAGGAGGAAACTGAAAAGACCACAAGAGCGGGGAGGCGTCTCCTTAAGGAAGAATCCCTCGAAGCTGTCAAGGGAAACCCTATCTCTCTTCTCTCTGCCTGTGCTCGCCCAGCGTGGGATGGATGGATGGGAAGGGCGTGGGCGCGGGGTGTTGGGTGGGGAGAGAGTCGCGAGGATGCAGGCAGGATCGCGATGATTCCATTTTAATTAATCAAAAAAGAGCTGAGCTGGCTCTGTCACAGGCTCTTGTATTATTAGTCCCGAGGCTTGCCATCTCAATGCATCAAGGGACCTGCTTTTTCTCCTGGGGCTAGACAAAAAAGCTATTATGAAGATCTACCATCGATCGAACCTCAAGCTTTTTATTTTCAATGCTCTTGAACAGCTTCTGAATGGTCACCGACGTCGATCACGATTGCCTTCTCTAGAGCCCCCGCTCGCGGTGCACATCAAGAAGCTGCTCTCCGTGTCATTGTCCCCAGCGCTCCCCCAACCCGTCGATCTCATGATGCTAAGTCTGGTGGCGTGCGGACAAATCGAAAGAAAAAAAAGGTCGCTTCAGCCCCGTAACCAACGGTTTCCCGGTGAGGACGGTCGTTGGGGTCGCATCGATGAAGGATGAGGCTGCTAGGGGGGGAGGGGAGGGTTCCGTCGCGTGTAGTAAAGATCGTCGCCTATTGCTCTGCTCTCCGGTCCGGCTTCGCGATGCAGCAACTTCTCAGCAAACCAAGGACGTTGGACCCCTTGATCGTAACTCGCACACACACCCATTGATTTCTCCTTGATCCGCCCTCCCTCCTTTTTTGCTTTATTGGATGCTTCCCACCCTCCCGGCGGTGGGAGCATTGGATGATGTCGTGCTACGGGACTACAGTAGTTTCCAGCCGCAACCCGAACAGTCTGCTGTACAGTAATTAACAGAGAATGGCAAATCCAGTTCGAGTTGCGCCGTTACTAATTAGCCCACCTCTGGACGGTGATGACTGATGAATATTAGCCCCGAGAGAGACTTCTTTGATTGTTCTTGAGCCTTCTCTTATTGAACCCCTTGCCGTCCACCCCTTGGCTCTTCCCCCCCTCCACACTTCTTCCTTTTTCCAGACTAACATGACTTTTTTAACTTTGGCCTGAGCACCCGGGATGCCATCATTCTGCTTTTTCTCCCCC
>JABFEX010000243.1:0-20554 GCA_013623515.1 Fusarium illudens
TCCCATCTCCAACTCTTGTTAGATCGTTTACGCCGTGCGTTCTGATCTATTTCCTTCGCCGGCCGACCGCTGTACACAAGCCTTGCACCGACAGGGTGCGCCTCACCCACCATGCGTTTCACTCCCCTCGCGGTGCTCGCAGGGTTGACAGCCTTCGCGCGCGCCGAAGATAGCGTCAACCCGGTCCTGGATCCCACTACTTTCAATGGAGTCACGGTTCCCCCGTTGCTTGAGTTGTCGCCTACGACTTGGGAGGAGGAGCTCAAGAAGAACAAGTTTCTGATGGTTAAGCACTTCAGGTACATGGTGCTCCTTAATCATCGCATAGCGCCTACTGACTGATCATCAGCCCTTACTGCCACCACTGCACCAAGTTCGCCCCGACGTTCCAGACCCTTTACGAGTTCTACTACACCTCGAAGCCCCATGTCGCCGGCGTCGATAAGTCCTTCTCGGAGTACTATGACTTTAAATTCGCCATCATCAACTGCGTTGCCTATTACGATCTCTGTATGGACCATAACGTCATGTCATACCCGACTACAATCCTCTATGGAGACGGAAAGGAACTCCAGAACATGAGAGGCATCAAGAACGAGACTGTGTTGAGTCATGCCATCGAGAAGGCTCTTGCAAAGTCGAACCCAGGTCGACCCGAGATGCTTGAACTACCCGAGCCTGGCGACAAGGTCTTCCCTAAACCCAAGACTGCCGCCCCGGAGGCGACGGAGCTGCCCGATGCTGAAAAGAAGGAACCGGAAAAGGATCCCAAAGCGGCCTTGGACAAGCCTGCCGGCGAGACCACCGAAGAGCCCCTGGAAAAGGCCGCTGAGAACGCGGCCGAGGAGCCCGCTGGGAAGGCCCCTGGCAGCTCGCTCGACGACATCACCGAGGCTCCCAAGGAGGTAACCAAAGAGGAGACATCAGAAAGCCCTAAGGAGTCTACCGCCGCTGCCGCCGCTAAGGAAGGCGAGAAGACGTCGTTTGGCGATGATTGGAAGGTTCCTACCACTGGCGAAATGCTCAAGAAGACCAAACCCAAGGACCCGGCGGCGAAATATAACTTGGATGGTGTTAGCACCCCCTTGACTCCCGACACCTTTCCTGGACTTGTCACCAACACGAAGGACCCCTGGTTCATCAAGTTCTACGCCCCTTGGTGCTCTCATTGCAAGGCGATGGCTCCCACTTGGGAACAGCTGGCCAAGAAGATGCAGGGAAAGCTTAGCATTGGTGAGGTCAACTGCGAAGCTGACCACAAGCTTTGCAAGGAGATGGGTGTTGGGGCGTTCCCCACCATTCTGTTCATGCAGGGTGCTGAACGAGCCGAGTACAAGGGCCTTCGCGGTGTAGGCGACTTTGTCGAGTACGCCGAGGGGGCGCTCGAGGTTTCTGGTGGCATCCTTGATGTGGATGCTGCGTCTTTCAAGGAGCTCGAGAAGACCGAGGAAGTTATCTTTGTTTACTTTTACGATCATGCGACCACGACTGAGGACTTCAAGGCTCTGGAGGCTCTGCCGCTCAACCTCATCGGACGTGGCAAGATTGTCAAGACAAACGACCCTGAACTCTGCTCCCAATTCAAGATCACGACCTGGCCCAGGCTCTTGGTCTCGAGAGAAGGCCGTGCAACATACTACACTCCCATCACCCCAGACGAGATGAGGGATGTTGACGAGCTGGTTTCGTGGATGAAGTCCACCTGGCTGCCGCTTGTCCCCGAGATGACTGCTATCAACGCCCGCCAGATCATGAACCACAAGCTCGTCGTCCTTGCTGTCCTTAACCGGGAGGATGAGGGTCGATTTCAAAACTCCATCTTTGAACTCAAGAATGCGGCCAACGAGTGGGTGGACCGTCAGGTCCAGGAGTTCCAGATGGAGCGTAAGAGGCTCCGTGACGCCAAGCAGATGAGAATCGAGGAGGCCGAGGAGCGTGATGACCAGCGTGCTCTCCGCAACGCCAAGGCCATCAAGATCGACATGGACTCGACTCGCCGTAAGGAGGTTGGTTTCGCCTGGGTTGACGGAATCTTCTGGCAGAGGTGGCTTGCCAGCACCTACGGCATGGACGTGAGGGATGGCGATCGTGTCATCATCAACGAGGAAGATGTAAGCACTTCTCCGCGTGACACACTTGTAGGGAGTATGAGTTGCTAACGGCTTGCAGCGACACCAGTTCTGGGATACCACACCCACGGGTAATCACATTATGATCAGCCACACGTCCATCATGGACACTCTGGACAAGATTGTCTATGGACCCAACCCCATCTCTGCCAAGTACACCATCAACTCGTTTGCCAAGTTCTTCTTCGACATCCAGATGAGCTTTGTCGACCGGCCGTTCCTCTCGTGCGGCTTCGTCGTCGCCGTCGGGTTCGGCGTGTACTATTGGTTCCGCAACCGTACCCGACGGGCTCGTGGCACCTTTTTCCACATGGATGATTCACTGGGTCTCAAGGATGGCTTGCTTGGCCAGAACAGCAACGCCAAGTCTGACTAGATGAACAAGAGGCACTGTGAGAGATGACAGCAGTGTGAGACTGTAACCAGGCCGTTCAAGACGTGGCTTCTTGGGCCGTTGCCGTACGCCGAGACATGCGTCGTCCGGGGTCGAGAATCATGGCAGTAGCCGCAACCAGGCCGTGTGGTCTGGCGAAAAACAAACAGGGGTTTGCTGGACGGGTTCGTATTAGGTGGTCGATATTGTCGAATTACGGAGTTTTCTGGGTTTGGTATTTACCTTGGTAGGATGCGTGGCACCCTGTCTGTATACTACTAGTTGATATGGAAACGCACCGCTTGCATATGTCAGTTACCGTTATGCCATGTTCCCTAGCCGCTCGTGCGTGCGTGCCTTGCTTGGCTACACAAGTTGGCCCCCTTTTCTCTCATCTCTTTCCTCGGCCGCAGAGTCGTTCATGCATGGATGCATGTGTGTTACAGCTCAACGGCCTGGGAGCTTGCATCCGTCGCGGCGGGCCGTGTGGGATGACGGTCTGGGCATGGCATTATGCTTGGTTGAAGCCATAGACAACGTATCAAAGAGTACAGTTGGGTTTAAAACAAGGTGGCATTCACTTGATATGATCCAGCATGACACACAAGTCCCCGTGATGTATGTATCCATCCGTGTCCCATCCAAACCAACCCATGTGCCACATCCAATCTTCCCTTTCCACCTCCCTCTGCCAACCTATCTACGTGTAGAGCTCATTGGTGAGATCGTTGAGCGTCAGACCCTCCTTTGCAATATCGTCGACGTCGACAAGGAAGTCGAGCGGCATCTCCACCAGGGTGCCGCGGATGCGCGACAGCCACTGCCTGACCTCGTTGACGCCGCCGGGGAACTCCTCGCGCACGATGTGGCCGTACTCGACCTTGCCCTTCTTGGCCTCCTCCTCGGGCTTCTGGTCCTTCTTGCCGGGGATGATGAAGTGGCGAGCAAAGAAGTCGTCGTAGTCCTTCCAGGTGCGGACGTGGTCGTTGGGCACGGGGTGGAAGGCCCGGCTGAAGGTTTCGGTGTTGACGCGCGCCGTGTCGGCCCAGACCTGCTGGAACTTGGGGTCAAGCGGATCGCGGACCAGGAGGTCGGCCTGGGAGCCCCAGTCGTAGACGTTGGGGTCGCGGTCGACGGGCGTCCAGTTCTGGTTGGGCTGGTCACAAGGCTGGTCGGGGATGAGGCCCAGGTGCTTGCGGAAGATGTAGCGCCGAAGAGACGAGGCGAAGCGGGAGGCCGTGTAGGGGCGGCCGTCCATGTAAGACTCGACGGGGGTGGGATCCTCGATGACAACAGCGATCTCGGAGTCGTGGGATCCCAGCTGGGACCGGTCGTTCAAGTTGGCTGAGCCACAGATGACGAGACGATCATCGACGATGAGCAGTTTGCTGTGGATGTAGAGCTCCTCAGTCACGAAAGCGTTGATCTCATCCTCAGGGTTGCCGTCCCAGCGCAGGTTGACCACCTTGGGACCTTGGTCCATATAGCAAGAGCTGATGGTGTCGAGAGTCTTGTCTTCGACCTTGCGGGCCTCCTGTTGATATCTCTTGTACTGATGCGTTCCATCATGCGAGGAGCCAGAGTAGCCGGACTGTTGCTGTTCGTATGTCGTCTTGCGCTCGTATCTCGAGTACTCGTATCTCGAATGCTCAGAATACCCGCCGCCCTGGTGCTCTTGGTGCTGTGGTCGACTGTCGTGCCTAGAGTCGTCGTAGCCTCCTTGGTACCGGCCGGACTCTGGTCTGCCCTCGAACCTTGGGTCCGCGCCCGGGTGGCGGTAGTCATCATGCTCAGGTTGACGGTCATAGCCTGACTCCGAGGGTCGGCCACCGTAGTCATCACCCTGTGGCCTGCCGCCGTAGGTGGGACTGGAATGTCCCCCCTGGTACTCCTGACGTTGAGGTCTACCCTCAAATCGAGGGTCGGCGCCCGGGTGGCTGTATGGATCCCTACCCCCGCGGCTCTCGTCTTGGTATCCTCCACGGTAGTCGTCATCCCTGGATCTATCACCGTGCCTGGGCTCAGAATATCCACCCCGATATTCATCTCGATCATCTCGACCGCCAGACCTCTCGCTTTGATACCCTCCGCCTCCCCTGGACTCAGAATAGCCACGGTTCTCGTCGCCCTCTCTGCCACTATAGGTCGAGTCAGGGTAGCCACCCAGCTCCCGGTCCCTTTCCCTTCTAGCCTCTTCGTAGGACACACCAGCGCGGGCTTCCACGTCGGCCATGGTCCGGGACGTGTTGATACGGTCATAGTTGCGCAGGTTGTAGAATCCAATGTACCTGCCAGGGTCACGGATACCGGCCTTGCGGAGTTGCTCGATGATACTGTAGCCACCGCGGCTGATCGAGTTGTACTGGAATTCCATAATGGCACGAGTTCCCAGAGCCTCCTCCGCCTGTAGGTCGCCGGCGAATGCAGGGACGGCTGGCATGAGCACCCAGACGTGGAAAGATTGTCCTTCCTGAAAGGCACGAACGATTCGGTCAACAATGGCAGCACCGATCTTGTTCTTAACAGGACGCTGCTTGTCATCGGTAGCCGTGATGAAGAACTGGCGTAGTCAGTAGGGTTAGAGATTTTAGAGGAATGGTACCAAGCATCATACCTGATTCTCAATGTAGACAAAGTGTTTGGCCTTCCGAATAGCCTCAGTGTAGGCATTGGCGATGGAGTGTTCGACCGGGTGACCAGAGGACCACTCAGAACAGCTACAACCGGTCAGAGGGAGATAATAATACAGGATCTGCCGAGGCATACCTTCGAGTCAGCTGAATGTGAGGCATCTCACCGTCGCGAGATCGATGCCCATGGTGACCATGATGACGTGGCTCATCATCATCTCCAAATGACATGAGCGAGTGCATGCCGCGGCTGAATTGTTCCGTCAAGCCGCCCAGGTAGTCATCGTGCTCTTCGGAGTGCCCACCCCGGTGGTGGCCCGAGAGGTTTGGCGGTGGTGCCTCGAGCTTGTGATACTTGCCTGGGTTCTTTTGGGCGTACTTTTCCTTGAAGATGAAGTTCCTACACAGGGTTAGAAACCGGGATCTACACAGTGAAGTAGCAACTTACCATCGGTCGACGAAATGATCAACGAGGTTGCTAGTGATGGGGCCGTTCATGCTCAGAGCCACATCAGACCAACCCATCCTGGAACTCTTGGTACGGTCAACTGTCAAGAGTCAGTTTGCACTGTGAGATATGATACATGGCTTCCCTACGCTTGTTTTGGTTCCAGTCTTGGACATCGGCAAAGTCATAGACTCGGGCATTGTTGTAGTCTTGTCCAGGGAAGACGATGGCATCCAAGTCACCAGGATGGGCGTCGGCAATCGGGTGGCCTATCGGCATGAGTAATAGAAGCTGAGGTTTCAATCAAGTCACTTACTGCTGGTGTCCCATCGTCCAAAACCTGGGATCGTTGTTAGCAATTACTGGAAACCAACAGATAGTAATAGTCCATACACATATCAAGTCCACCCATAAAAGCCAATCTTCCATTGTCGACAACGAGCAACTTCTCGTGGTGTGCCCAGTAGAGAACGATACCGTCGGCGGTACCGTAGACGGCCTTGATGGCATCACCAGAAGCCTTGGCAAGATCCAGATTGGTCAAGGCTTTGAACGACTTGCCCAGCTCCTTGGTGAGGTCATAGCCGGTTGGAAGATGGTCAGGGTGCCGGAAAACACGGATGTTCTGGTGAAGTGCCTCCAGAGAGGTTCTCGTGTGCTATCAGTAGACATGTCAGTAAGCCTTTGCGGCCCGTCGGTCCCGATAAAGCTCACCGCCGAATTCAAAGTGAGAGCTGCTTCAACCTCCCTGTAGACGATGATGTAGACCTTGACACCCCGATCAGCAGCGGCCTTGAGCATACGGTCCAGACGATATTGCTCATTCTTGGCCGGGGGACGACGGAGATACAGCTCAGGGCTCAACCACCAGTCGAGGATGAAGATGTTCTCTCGGGCCTCTACCATGCGTCAGATAACCGCAGCCAGATAGCTGTCAAGTACGGAGTGCTGCTGCGACTCACGCTCAATAGCCTGCGAGACGGCCCAGAAGTAGGAAGCGCCATCGACATACCACTTGGCGTTGCCGCTGGACTCTGGGGCAAAGGACTGATAGCGGTTGTTGGACTGCTCAGCGTGAACGCCCTGGCTCTCGGCGCCGTGGGACTGAGAATGCTGCTGCTGCTGCTGCTGCTGCTCTTCCTTGCCGCCAAAGGCATTCTCAACCTGCTGGCTGAGGCCCTCGACGTGCTCGCCGACCTTTTTGAAGAAGTCCATGTCGTACGACGTGGCACGCGACCTGGTAATCCAAAGCTATCGAGGGATATCAAGAGACGGCTTGCGATGGGGTTAGATGGGCAAGATAAATGCGAAGCTGTTCTGACAGGCTAGCTTATCCAAAATGCAGGTAATCAAGCAGATGACGAGATGAGGTTGCAGTGGCAATGACAAGCTGACGCCATGGAACGGCCCGAAGTCAGCAGCGGGTGGAGGAAGATGATGATTCTCGGAAGATGCATGAAGCGGAGAAGCAATGAATCGAATTGACTGGAGCTGCTGGAGCTGTCAACCGGGCAGGCTGCCCGATCCATAGACGGGCATCCACTGCCTGAGACTTTCCGCGCAATAACACACGCACCCTGAGAGCTTCTGCAACCCCGCATCACGGCCTCGCATCTGCAAACAGGGCAAACTTGAGTACCTAGGTAGCTGCGTGATAGCTGATGAGTAATAAGTGGGTGATTAGGTACCTGCCTAAGTAGGTATGTATATAGTTGGCATCCGTCTCTTTAACTTCACATCGAGAAGGAATGATGGCTGAATTATTAGTTGCATCTCAAGCCCGTCGCCAAGCATTCAATCACTTACTACCTACGTAGTAGTTCCACTGTCACTGGATCCATCGCCATGTCCACATTTCACCGGCGGCCTCGCTTATCGAAAAACACCACAACTCAGTCAAGCTCTTAAGCATACTAAATCAATGCAATGAGCCCCGGATTGTCGCGTGCCTGGCCCAGCGAGAGCATCCTGGCCGGCCCTGCTCGACTGCCGGGCCCTGTTCCCGGGTTCATGGAAGATCATCCATAGGGCTCTCTCTCTCTCCGAACCCTTCCTCCACACAACGCAGCATGCATTTGGGCTGCTGTATACCACCCTCTTTAATGACCATGGCCTGAGTGAGCAAGGTGACTAGGTAGCCAGCTGGCTCTTCTTCACCGACTTTACCTCTGAACAGCCGAGGATGTCGATATCTGAAACCCCTTGTTGTGCGTCATCCTCCTCCTGGTAACCGAACCTCATGGTCCTGTTCTTCGTTTTCCCCAACACTCTACGTGTAGCCGCCGCACCGTCTTACAGGCCGAGAGTGTTTGTGCATGGCCGTGTGTAGTTTGAAAGAGCGCTCGGTCTTCTCCTGAGGAACATTTGGAACAATGAGCAACTGTAAAGGTGCAACTCGACTCCCGTCCCGTCCAGTGTCGTCCACTCCGTCTCGTCCCCTGCCTGACATCGTCAGGACACACTCCCAGAGGGAAGCCACACACGTTTCAACAGCTCGCCAACCTGCCAGATTCGTAGGTGCGCCATTTATTCCGTGAATCTGCTACGACGGTGGCGTGCAACCCTCTCCCGGTTCCGCCGTGTCGACAGGATTCCACGTTTGAAGGTGTGTGTCGTGCTCGGTTGATGGCTGCCCGCGCGCGCGCGCGAAGGTGGTGCAGCGGAGCCGTTGCGGCGGGAGCTAGAGGGTCCCGGCAGGTGCAATCATGGACCCCCCCGGCCGTCCGTCCCCCCCTGTCTACCTAAGGTAGGTGGGCAGCCACTAAAGCTCAGGGGCCCGGCGCCGGCGCCGAGCCGCTGGAAGGTGTTGGCACTCGCTGTCTTCCAGGGCACGTTGCAGTGGCTTGCAGGGGCTTGGAAAATTCGGATGATTTTTTTCATTCGGGGCTCCATACGAAACCTTGCAAATGGATGGATGGGTTGTGATTCTTCTCTTCTTGCTGTGGACGATTTCATCAGTGAATTCATTCACATCTGGACTACGGAGTACCAATCCCGTCGAAACATTCACCCTTTGATTCCCTGTGCCGATATTCTCCGAACCATCACCTCTTGATAACACTCCAAGTCTCTCCCCCTTTCTCACCATAGCTCTGCTTTACCCAGTCGTTTTACCAGTTCAATTGAGTTGAGCTGACTCGGCCTTCTTCTGAATGTGAGTCTAACCTGGGATGTCTTGGTCTTGGTTCGCTTGATCGGAGAACGAACCAATATCCCCTCATAAGTAAGCCTCTAAAATCTTGTCCAGCATCAACTTCACCAACGGTCAACATCGCTCGACCAGCCTGTACAACTCGTCCTATATCGCCTTTGGGCAACCGAGACCTGATTAGTTGCGGCCCGAGTTTAGAGACAACGACAGACCCCTCCATGTGGGTTATGCATTGACATCCATCTATGCCCTTCTCTTGACGGCTTATTCACAACTACTTCCTCTGTTACTTCTCATCTTTCGCACCATATACTCTCAGCTCACACCTTCAACATGTCCGGCGCAGGAACAGTAGCTCTATTCTCCCCGAGCCAGCATGGCCACTTGATCCCCTATCTCGCCGCCATCCACGCATCCTGCATCACCCATGATCGCACCATCGCCACGTTCCTCCCGCCTCTATCCCACGAGAAACTCCTCGCCTGGTGGAAGGAGCGCATCGCTGAGGTTGCCGATGGCAAGCGTCTCATATTCATCCTCCTCAACGAGTCTGAGCCGGGCTCTCGGCCAAAGGGCTCAGACGTGATGGGGGTTGTCATGCTCGTCATGCCCTCCTCCGAGACGGGGCCCTTCCGCGGCGTCGTGGAGAAGCTCCTCGTCCATAAGACGTTTCGCGGCAGGGGAGGTGCCAGGACTTTGGTTTCCGCTCTTGAAGCTGAGGCGGCGCGGCGTGGCAGGACAATGCTGGTAAGTTGGATGGACCCCCCCCCCTTTGTGTTTCCAGAAGGAATGTTCTAACTGGATTGGTCTCTTGAATAGCTCCTCGATACCGAGGCTGGAAGTGTCGCAGAAGAGGTGTATAGAAAGTTTGGCTACGTCGAGCTCGGCCAGATCCCCAGGTATGGTCTGAGTCCAACAGGGGAGCTCAAAGACGGGACCTTCTTCTACAAGCACCTTCAACTGTGAGACTTGCCAGTACCAGGAGCGGTCCTGCGCGGTGAGCTGTTAGGCGCGAAGATGGGTCAGTTGCTTGTTTCGATAGGTAGTACTGTAGAGCCTCCAGGAAAGGAGGTGGGAGAGCGAGGCGACTCGATTTTGCTGTTCTCATGGATTCTGGCCGGCGAGGAGCTTTGGTTTGTTTTTAGATCCCCAAAAAAAAAGATGATTTGTGATATGAGCCTGCTATCAGAACTCTGTCTATCAATGGTCAAGCTTTGGTCACTGCTTGACGTGACGACAACCTAATGTACCAAACTATTCATCTCTCTCGGCCAACTTCCATGGCAAATAAAATCGATGCAAACTGGCTATGGCGAAACACAACACCCGACTATCGGCTGCATTCATATACCGACTAATGTCTTATATCGAGGACATCCTGCTCCATTACTACCAATAACTGCATAAATAGCACCAAATGTTGATACACAGTCCCGCAAAACGCCAATCACCCGGGTTCACAACTTTTGTACAAGGTCTACTCGTCGTCCGCCAGCTCCTCGACCTTTGGCGCCTCGTAGTGCCGTTGGTGTACACCAGTCTTGACTTGGGTATCTGTGCCTGTCGTCGTCGCGCTTGTCGGCGCAACTTGTCCTGTAGCAGCAGCGAAGGCAGCGTTGGGGCTGGTTCCGGGAGCAGCCACCACAGCCTTCTTCTTCTTCTTCTTCTTTTCCGTCTGTACTCAAGTTAGCATTCCTCTGGTATCGGTTCCACCAGACATCTACTGACCTCATGCCAAGCCCAAACAGGCTTGAAACTGTCCACAAAGGATACGTCTTCCCACAGGTTGGGGAAGAGCCATAGGCCGGGAGAGTTCGTGAAATAGGTAATGCAGAACAGAATAACACGGAAGATAGCCATCACGAAGAACAAACCGAGCAGCCCCAGCAAGCCCCAGCTGAGGTAGTACACTCCCTGGCGGAGCACCAGCGGCCAAAGCGGGTACAGGACGATGGCGAAGATGGCGAGAAGAGCCAGACCAGCATAAATCTGGCGCTTGATCTGGCTACCCTCCCACAGCCAAACATAGTACATGTCATCCTTGGCTTCCTGTTGCTGCTCGATCTTGACGGTCCACTGGCCCTTGACACGCTTGGCCTTCTTGCCGTTGGGACCGGCCTGGGGCTCGATCTTGGACACTCGCAGGGCGAGCATGCTCAGGGGCAGCAGCTTAAAGGTGTTCTCTAGGGAAGCTCGGTCGGTGATTTCGGGTAGGAGGGGGTTCTTCTTCCGGGCCTTCTCGTACGCGGGGGACTCCAGGGTTCGAAGTGCTCGCTTGACTGTGCTGTGTTAATGAGTGGGCAGCTCCTTACATCGAGCCAACTTACCTCGAAACATGTCCTTGCGCTCGCCGTTCAAGATGACAGTTCGAAGCTTGAGGTCCTGACCTCGAAGGAACTTGGCGAGGGCGATAGCCTTGGGGTTGGGAGGTCCAGGAGTAATGGGCTGGGCGCGACCCTGAGGCGGGTGGGAGTGACCGTGGCCATGATCATGGTCATGGTCGTGGTTGCAGTCGGGGCCGTGAGTGTGGTCACCCTGCTGTGCCTGTTGTTGCGCGGCGCGCATTCGCATCTGCTCCTGCGCCTGCCTCTTGATGTGCTCAATGAACTCTGGCACAGTCATACCGGCCTTCTCGGCATCGATGGCGAGTTGGCGCTGCATGGCCTGGATCTGCTCGGGCGTCGGTCGCTGGCCAGGCATGGGCATGGGGATCTGGCCCGGCCCGGGCTGAGGAGGTGGAGAGGACATCGTGCAACGTGGTCAATAAAAAGAGTGTAGAGAAGAGTTAGAAAAAGAGGACAATGAACAAGCAAGTGATGAATCAGTGAAATGCGGGTTGGGAGTTTATTATGAAAGAGCGAACATGATATTGATGCCACTTGGACCACACTGTGCCAATCATGTCATAGCTTACCCAGAGACAACGGTGTTCACTTCCCTTTCCCAAATCGAGCCCCAATAATTGCCGGTCGGATTACTTGATTCCCCGACTTCCGGCTTATCTTCACGTGATAGCCCGTCCTCGGTGAACGTGAACTGACGTCGACTTTCTGAGCGCGCTCCAGCCATTGAGAGCTACCTGGGGAGCTTGACAACAGCCACCATCATGGGCGACCGCTTGACCCAACTCCAAGATGCTGTGGATCAGGTTTGCGCTTCTTTTTCCCGTCATTAGGAGAATCAATTATAGCTAACGCATCCACGCACAGCTTGCACAGCAATTCGTCGCATGCTTGCACTATGTAAACAAGCGACATGATCTAGAAACCTTCAATCCCAACGACAAGATTCGCGACGTTAAAGATGCTCCGAAAGAGGGTACGATACGTTTCGATTCGCACGTATGAAATGTGCCGAGGAGCTGACCGTATCGCCAGTCGATTCCCTCCCCCCGGACGAGTTTCGAGCTGGAATGGTCGAGTTGTCGCAAGACCTGATTCTCAAGGAGCAGCAAATCGAAGTACTCATCTCTTCGCTCCCAGGTCTGGACAACAGTGAGATGGACCAGGAAAGATACATCAAGGAACTCGAGGAGGATTTGAAGGTCGCCGAGGCACAGCGCCAAGAAGCTATCAAGGAGAAGGACCAAATACTGTCCGAACTGGATTCTGTGATCAGCAGCATCCGGCGTCCTTGAGTGTCGGCCCTGCTTCTCTGGGGCCATGTGCCAAAATCTTTACGGATGCATACATAGCGAGGAGTTCAGGTTGGGCAACGGCAGGTCGGGAGCTTTGATCCATGTAAGCTTGGTTGAGCTTGTTAATGAATGCATAATGCAAATGGTATCTCATCCCAGGGAGTGCCTTAAACGCCACATCTTGAGTGTTCTTGTCTATATTCCATATGCGATGTCTTCTCCTTCATCAAATGTGGTCCAGCCAACATTTACGCAGCATCCGATGCCGATCCTGACTCCGATTTGAAAAATTGCGGATAAATGTCACGCAACTCTCTGAGATGACGGATCTGATATTGCGATGCAAGGGTCTCGGGAACATGGACCCCATCTTCAACGAGATGGGCAGCTGTCCAGCCAAACTCTTTCGCCTTTGAACAGTTCAAGGCGGAGTCATCTGATAAAGTTCATTAGCACAATTGCAACAAGACGAGGCGTCGAGGTAGGAAGCATACCGACAAAGAAACAATCCTCCACTCGTTCTACACCTGCTTCGCGCATAGCCTTCTTGTACATCTCTGGGTCGGGTTTGCAGATCAAAGGCTGGTCGGCATAGTTGCAAAAGGTAAGCCCTTCAAAAAGGTCTTCGATGCCAAGAAGTCGAACCACCCGCTTCCCGTGGTTCACATACGCATTGGTGAAGAGCCACATGGTGACCTTAGTCTTGTCGATATCCTCGAGAAGTTCCCGGAGTTCAGGGTTAGGCTTGATGATTCCCTCGAGAGGTAGCGCATCATCCACCTTGGCGTTGTAGTCGAGAGGGTCAATTTGGTGGTGTCGCACCAGACCTTCTATGGCCAGGCCATAGTTGGTGTAGTATTCCCTGTGCAGCTTCACAGCTTCATCCCAAGGCAGCTCCAGGTGTCTCGAGAAGTATTCGTCAATAAGCTTTGCCATCAGGTCATGAACCTTGGCGCCTCGATACTCGGTTAGTTTGTGGCGATCATAGATTCTTTGCTGGAAACTCACTTCTCGGGTACAAGCAGTTGTCAATGTCGCTGTGCACGTGTCAGCGAGACAATCTACCAGGGGTTATGGCAGAGGAATACATACAAGAACAAGACCGGCTTTCCGGCGCTTACACCATTAGTAGTACTACCCATGGTTGAGTTGGCGCGGATCTTGGTGTTGAGGCGGCTGCTGGCGTTGAAAGTGTGAAGGTGCGATGTTGGGTATGAGACACGATGTGAAGGGGGAAGGACCCAAGATCTGAAGATGGGATTGAGTGGAATAAATGCTGAGACACGTGGCCGCAGTTTCAACATTGAATGGCTCATCAACAAGAAAAGCCGAGTGAAATGTTAGAGAGGGCGATCCAAGCCAAAAGCGAAGACTAGCATTGCTTAATCGATGATAGGAGCGATATTGACGTCGTTGCCCACCCAGTGACTCTTTCGGCGTAGCTGAATAATCCATACCTGCGTGGATGCCTCCGATCTCCGATGACGGGAGCCTCCGTGCAACTGCAGGTCATCACGGCGTACCTTGTCGATGCCATGATGGAGAAAATAATTGCATCCATACATGTCTCTTTGTCTCATAGGAGACAGGACTAATGTTTCCAATGGACGGCAAGGGATATCCGTCTACCTCTATATCGAGTCTGAAATCCATTCATCGAGGCCCGCTACAGTATAGATAGTACTGGTACAGTGGAGCTGTCTTCCAAGCCTGAGCCAGAACAACAGCTCACTTCTGGTGCGAAAGTATTCCTTGTGCAAATCATATAAACTGCCGTACTTGGAAAAATCGAAAGCATCAGGTATAGGAACCCTCGGCACATAGATCCACGCTTATGAGCTGTCAAGACGTGCCTTTCGTCCTGGATATGGCACAGATCCCAATAGTGGCGCCCTAGGTAGGCAATGAGAACGATGGACCTTGATGGCGTATTGAACAACACGCAGTCTGGTATTAGAATCAAGTACCTATTTAGTTCTCAGGCGCCTGCAAGCTTGGATATTGGACAGAAATCTTCATATTGAGATTATTATTTTTTAGTCGCAAGATATCGAGGGAGCGGATATTTGGCGCACTAATTTAGCTATTTGATAAACCTTTATTTTTATATCTCAGTCTAAAAATAAATAGTAAGAAGAAACCTGAGTGGTATGCCAAATAGCCAAGTTAGTGTAGGTATCCAATATCCACTCCCGATCCATTATCAAGGCCTCGATGGCTCTTGGAGGGTTGTCTAAAGTCCGGTGAGGTCGGAGGTGCCACCCAGGCGATCGCCGATTCTGCCACGTCCGGTCACACCGCCTAAATTAATTTATCGCTGCCGGCCAGGAGCCACCTTCCCTCACCTCCAAACAACATCAACTGTCCATTTCGCATCTCAAGACGCATCTGCTAAATTCCGCGTCTCGCGCGCCGCTGCTCGTATCTTATTGCTCACGCATAGCCGACCTGAAGGCGCCCTTGTTCTGGATAGGCACTGGGTAACGCGACGTGTGGTTTTCGTTTCTTGCCAACATGGCACAGGGACATGTTGTTCAGGGGCAGCTCGCTGGTGGTGATGCGCTCCTCGGCCTGTCTAGCCCCCAGCGTCATCGATTCCATCAGTACGAGAAGATCGTGCGATTCTCAGACACCGTTCTATCTGGTAAACACTCAAGCATCAAGCCTCCGGCTAATCTGATTGCACCTGCCCAATCCTTCATCCATCCGCTAGATGCTGCCATCGAACATGGTGCCTCCAACTATCAGCCGGACAAGTCGCAGTACTCTGTTGCGAAGGCTCCGCAGCCAGACGCGTCTACGAGCTCTGGCCAGCCTGCCATCCCCCCTAGCACAACCAAAGTCAGCAAACCTTACGGGTCTGGGACTGTTGAGATCAACCCCATTTTCCTAGAAAAGTCGGACGATCTTGTCAAGGCAGAGTTTCAATTGCAGCGGCAGAGACTGGAACGTGCTTTGAGGGACGAAGTCGAGCAGCGGCGGGTGGCATCTAAGAATGCCGCCCAGGGAGAGCCTATTCCCGACTTCGATCTCAATGCCGTGTTGTCGAAGGCCCTGAAGCTCGTCCAATCCACTGCCGGGCCTGTCCCTGATGATGAAAATCCTGCTACTACTAATCTCGAGACTGCAAGTGATTCCTTCGACGACAACACTTTCTACTCGTCCCAGCACAACACCCCATCATCGGTTCTCACATCCCGCGTCCGCAACGAGTCCGAAGAGGCGCGAGGCCCAGACACTCTCGAGCCGCAGCCGCCGAGTAACTCCCGCAATGCTGCTATTTCACGAATCCACCCGACTGATGATGAGCCAATTGATCTGGAGTCGAGCGAGCTGAGCGTGACGCGGTCGCGTCAGGTCTACCCCAACCCATCTGCCAACAATGGTACCTCAAGCATCAACATTGCGTCACAAGCTAGGCGAGTCCCAGGCTTGACCTCGTTTGCCGGGGACAAGGCCATGTCAGCCCAGGTCACAGGTGCTGGACAAAGCCACTCTGAAGACTCGAGCAACGCGGAGACCGACCGGCGGAGGGGCAACAATAGACCAAATGCTCGCCGGCAGCCCCGTGAAAATTACATTGACAGCCGTCCCCCTTCTCCCCCCATGAGAGCACATCAGCGGTCTGCTCAAGCTTCACCATTGACAGCAGCTAGACGGGCGCCCATGGCCGCTGAAGCAACCTCAAACTCGTCCAGAGGTACGCCTGCACAAGTTGCTGCTCTTAGAAACGAGCCCATCACTGTGACCAGTCCAGAAAGCTCGCCCCAAGGAGGGGGAGCATCCGAAAAAAAGAAGGGAAAGAAGAAGAAGAGAAAGGCAGACAGGCAAGCGCCCGAGGCCGAACCGACTCCGTACATCAAGCCAGAGCCACGATCCGCATCTCCAATGAGTGCTCCCTCTTACATCCGCCCCAACAAGCGCCAAAGGTACATGCAGCGCCAGCCAGAAGATCCCAACTACGAAGATGTCAGATATGAGCGCCAGACTGGCGATTACCTCCCAGAGCCCCTCTCGAGCCGTCCAGGAACAGGTGAACGAATCCCGATAGGGTACGACCGACCAAGCCTCTCTTCCCGACGTGCGGTAAGCACGGCGGTTCCTGGCAGCACCATTTATAGGAGGGAATACGCCGATGATCGCTACGTACCCGGCGGCCCGTATGCTGTGGAGCAACCTCCACTCGTTTCGGCCCATCATTCAGGACAACAACCGTCAGTAGGAAGAGCGAGTTCACAGGTTCGACCAAGCGAGGGGCACCAACGTCCACCATGGCCCTATCACGGGTCGTATGAGGCATCATCAGTGGCCGCCAGGCCAGATGGCGATGTTTTCATGGCTCCCCCAAGGCCGCAACCGACTCGGATTATTGTAGATGCCTTTGGACGTGAGTATATCGAGCCGCCACGACCAACGGTAATCCGGCACTCGGTGGTCCCTCCCGCTCGATCCGGCGAACCCGAGATCATCTACGAACGAGCTGCGCCTCGAGCATTATCCAAACAAACAGGCATGGAGACATACGAAGAGGGAGGGACAGTCTACAGGCGGCCTTCGCCAACGTATATACCCAGGCGAGTCGTCACACAACCGGAATACATCTCGCAGGATTACAGGGACCACCGGCCACGTGAATATCCAGCACGGCCGATGGCACCGCCAGGGGAGTCTGTTGAGTTGATGGCACCGCCAGGCAGGCGGCGCGTGGAGCGTGTGGAGGAAGGCCCAAGAGACTACATCACAAGGGCCGCCAGCGTGCGACCAGCAGAACCCGTGTGGTATGAGGTTGCTCGGGATTACGGGCGGGTGCAGAGTGTACGCCCCGAGGCAGCCGTACGTCAATATGCAACCAGCGTTCACCCGGAGAGCCGCCGTGAGGCTGGGCAGCCTTATGCACGAGAATATGGTACCTTGCCTGTGGAGCAAGGTGCAGTAAGACGCGAGTACAGCGCGCGGCCCTTGGAGCGATACTACAACCAGCCGATGAGAGGTGGGGAGGACATTGCCTTTATTGAGCAACCACGAGGGGCAGCACAGGAAATCGTGTATGCAGATGATGCGAGGAGGGAGGTGTATCGTTGAGGTCTGAGACCTGGGAGTACGGACGGATGGATACAAGGGAATAGACAGCGAGGATAGAGCAGTGGCAGAATGAGGAGAATAATCATTAATGACACAAACACGAGTTGACCTCGTCGGACCTGCATGTGCAAGTAGAGCTTGTTTGGTTGCCGATGCGAGCTGACGTTGGCTTTGGAGCGTCGGCTGTTGCGCCGACTGTCTGGGTGGGAGGCCAGAAAGCTTGACCGAACCAACAAGGAGTAGTGTGGGTAGATAAAAGCCTCGGATACATAGCCCAAACACGAGAGTATGAAAGGAGTCAATGAGGCCATTCCCGGTGGATGGAGAGGGGAATGCTGGTTCAGCCAGACAAGGAACGCCTTGAGAAACGCAGCATTATTAGTTGTACAGTACTTGATTGCTTCTCCCCTAGAATCGTTTTCACGGATGCTAAGCCGGTTTCCTTGAGTCTGTCTGCACAAGCTGTAATCAATGGCTGGCAGAAGTGTCGTTTCACAAAGAGCCAACGGCCAGTGAGAACTTTCTCAGTCGTCAGAGGACGACAGCATCTGCCGGGGGTCGGACGATATCCAGGGGACGATATATCATGTCCCTATTTAATAAGCAACATGTGTAATACCCGCACAGGCATCAGCATTGTCCAGCATTGTTTATTCATGCTGTCGTGGCAGCTTCTCAGCACGCTCAGAGTTCACGGACAGCCATGAAAGACGACGAGTCCCAATGCTCGACCAGTCGGATCGCCTCGAACCAACTGGGCTAATCGGCGGTACCAAATTGACCGGGACATGGGTACAAATACACGCAGTTTGAGACATGGTCACATCTGATGAATCTGACTGCCGTGTTGCCTGCAAGTCCATCATGACAATTCGCTTTGATACATACGTTGCAAGAGAGAGAAGTGTTTGGGCTACTCCACAAAGGGCTCAGGGCACATTCATCAGTTACAGTCTCTACTCGACACCCCTAGATAGGCTGTCGACTACTTCATACCTGGGCATGGCCAACCTCGAGCTGTTGGACCATACGCACGCATACATACCGTTTGTGTGATGTGACCCACGAGTCCTTCAGGGATACTTGCGAGTGGCGTGGCTCGTGATCTGTTCTCCCAGCTGCAGGCAAGCAAAGCAATGGAAGCGAAGCAGACAGAACAGAACAGAGCAAAAGCCACTGGAATTCGAGGCGGCAGCTGAAGCAATCAACGAGATGCAAGGACGCGCAGGCGCGCACGTCCGGTCCAGACCCGTCCCGCCACAGACAAACCAAGAATGCCGGCTCCCTTGACCAGTTCGCGATGCTGGGAGCCGGCTCCCTTGTTCAAGTACATACCCGTCATGATCACAGTGCCGGTCGAACAAGGTGCCTTGTAAGTTGACATGTTGAACAACGAGTTGCCAGTGGCTAAGCTGATGCCATGCTTCATGGACAGGCGAGCCGGGCCTGCATGGGCCAACCTCAAATCAAACTTGCTCCCTCGCCCTTGGGCAAGTCACAGGCAAGTCGCAGACAAGTCACACAGACGCCAGCAGACGAGGCCTGGTCGTGTGGGGACGCCGTGTGATCGAAGCTTTAGCCAAGACACGCTACCGAGCGAGATACGGCTGACGAGAGATGGCAATTCTTGGGCAAGCACAGATCCCAGCATCTCTGGAGTTCCAGCTTGATGAATCTCCTTTTTTCCCTCTCCTGCTTATGCTTGGGGCATGGTCGTGCAGAAACAATCTCTTTAGATGCTGCAAGGCCAGACGATAACTCTGTTGGTGTGGACGACTGTCAGCGGAGGCGACCCCATTCCCGTGCAGCCAGGTGGTCCTCTATCTAAGCTGAGTTGGTGTTAGCATCCAAGACAACGGTACGTGATCCCAGCTAGCGGCTTGGTGATGACCTGGGTAGCCGTACCTTGTGTCTTGACTGAGCCCGTCAAGATGCCTCCCTCGGAGCTGTGCTGGACCATTACCGAAGTCCTCCGGTCACCCACTAGGCTCTCTGGAACGCAGTCGGTTTGAATCCCGTCCCCGGGGAGCAAGTCTCCCGTGTCCGTTTGGAGAGCCGCCGCCAGTGCAACGACAGAGGCTGCAGGAGGTGTCTCCTAGCCTGGGCTGATGGTGGCCCCCACCGCCCAGAACGCAAAGCGCGCCCATGCCATGCCATATGTACCATGCCCTAGGGGGGTTGCCGTTCCAAGGTCACCGAAAGCCGGCAGCGCTGCCGCTGTTCACCTTGTCGTCATTGGGGTTGGTCGTCATGGTTGGTGACTTGTCTGTTGCGAGCGAGAGTGCCCTAGCCTCGGGTAGGAAGCGTAGAGTTCTCACGCTCCCCAGACGTGATTGGACACTTGCGGAATTGAACTGAAGCGACCAGATTCCAAGATCTGTGCGATCAGAACCTCTCTTGCCCTTGGCTCGGTGGTGGTGGTGGTGGCTCGCAGTGGCTGTCGTTTATCCATGCCCTTGCAAAATCCACCATTTTCCAAGTCACCACCACTCAGGCCGGCTCCTGCTCTTCAGTGCACTCGGACAAGACGCGCGCTCGTGCCCTCGTACGCACAACCACTGGGCCCAACTTGCATACGGGAGTGCGCCCCCCGGGCTCTGCATGCTGTGCTCATGCCTCTCTCGCGCTGACGGACTGCGCATCTCATCCCACTCATGCTCCACTCTGTCGCTCTGCCTCTGTCTCGGGCTGGTTGTGAGCTGAGGTCGCTGTGTCGGCGGGCGGCCTTACAGGGCACTCACAGCGGCGTATGTACCGGGGGGGCTGTCTTTTATGGAACTCTCCCCCAGGTAAATCGCAGCCACTACGGGTATGGAGGTACCTAGGGGCTGTACCTACCTCCCCTAGCTGTATCTCCATGCCTCTGCTCTGCCACTCACAGCTGCTGAATTGCCTTGCCCTCTCCACCTTGGCCGGCCTCGAGAGAGCACGCCCTGCTGACTTGAGGTTCCTCGCTTTTCACTGCCCGTACGTACGTACTACATCTCCGCTCCTTCCCTCCACCTCTACCCTCCCTCTCCTTCTCCCTCTCTCCCTCGTCCGTCAGACTTGGAAAGAGCTCACAAACACCACCATCTTTCTTTCTCCCCCCTTCCCCCCTGCCC
>JABFEX010000244.1:0-18056 GCA_013623515.1 Fusarium illudens
CCCCCTGCCAATTGCTCACCCACTTCTCTTTGGCTCCCCCTTCCCACTTGCCCTACCCCCCCCGGCGCGTAACCTCGTCACGCCAGGCAGGCAAGGCACCCAGGCAGACAGGCCGATTTTTTTTTTTTGCCGGGCTGCGGGCGGGCTCCTCGTCCCTCTCCATAATTTTGTTCACGCCTCTGCTGAACCACAACTCCACGCCTCCTCCCCCTCAAACCCAGCACCTCCATTATCGACACCCCCAAAGATCCTTGGGCCCCCAGGGTTTGCTTGCTTCCCACGCAAGGCCACACGCTCCGCAATCCGAACTACACTGCACCGCACACCACCGCGCTCCGCTCCGTATCGCACCTACGTGCCCGGCCATATTCAAGGTCACGGTCTCGTCCCTTTGCTCACCGTCACCGGTCACCGTCTCCGGCTACGCCTGCCGCGCTTCGGCTTCGGCAACGGGCCACGACACCGCCTGGCCTCGTCCGACCGACCGACCACGACTTCATCGCCGGGGGACTCGCGACAGTCACGTAACTCCGAAACCCGCTCGCTCACTGCTCCCTTCATCGACTCTCCGGGCCAAGTCACGTCACGTCACGTCACTTCTTCTTCACGCACCCTCCTCTCGCTCGCTTCGCCGCGGCCGAACGACGATAGCAACACCTCCGCCGTCCCCTCCCAACCTGTCGACCCCAGATTCTGCTCCCCGCGCGTCCCAATCTTCGCGTTTGTAATCCGGCTCCTCTGCCGGGGCCTGACGAGACGACATGTCGAGTCTGCGTCCGGGATCAAACGCCCATGCTGGCCTAAACTTTCCCCAAGCCAGTCTTCGCCGCAATCCATATCCCTCTCCCCATCCGAGCCAGCAGAACAAACAATCACCAGCACCTCACTCCGCGTCCCCATATCAGCCCCAGGCCTACACGCCGCAGCAGCCACCTGGATATCCTCAGCATATCTTCGCGAACTCGAATCCCGTGACGGGAAGCCTTCCTAATGGCTCCTCGCGTTCCTCCTCCTCGCACATGTCCAATGCGGTGCCGAGCCCCCTCGACGTGTCAAACACGCGCAGTGTTCCGCCACCGCGTGGACAGATGATGTTTCCTGCTCTGGGACAGGTTGTTCCCAACCAGCTTCATCATCACCAACAACAGCAGCAGTTGCACCACCAACACTTGGGCCATCCCTCGCTCCCGCTCACCCAGTCTCGGCAACCCCATCACCCTCACCATGCCCAGCAGTCTCCGCAGCAGCGGCCTCAATCCCAGCAGGCTCAGCCTACGCCGAAACTCGGGCAAGTTCAGGTTAAACCTCAAGCTCCTTCACCCCCGTTGCCGCAGCAGTCAAGCCAGCAGCAGCAGGCCCAGACGCAGCAGCATCAACAACTGCAGCAGCAGCTTCAGCAGCAACAGCAACATCAGCAGCAGCAGCAATTGCAGCAACAGCAACAGCAACAACAACAACAGCAGCAGCAGCAGCAACACCACCAACAGCAGCAGCAGCAGCACCCACAACAAGCTCAGCTCCACTCTCAGCAGCAGCAAATTCATACCCCCCAGCCCCCGGAGCAACAGCAGCTTCCTCATCAGCAACAGCAAGAACCACAACCACAACGGGCGCAACCTCAGCCGCCGCAACGCCAGCCGAAGCCTCAGAAGTCTCAGAGGGATCAGCAGCGAGATCAGCAGGCTCAGCAAGCTCAGCAAGCTCAACAGGTTCAACAGGTTCAACAGGTTCAGCAAGTTCAGCAGCAACAGAAGCAACAGTCGCTTCCTGCAGAGCCAGTTCAACCGTCTCCTGTGCCAGCCCCCGCGCCGCAGCCGCAGCCGCAGCAGGCCCCGCCACAGAAGCAGGAGACGAATGGAGATGAACCAATGGATATCGATGGTCACAATAATGGCGAAGAGCCGGGGGGCCTGGATATGAAGTTGCTTGCCGACCCTAACTACATCCCTCAACAGCCGCTGGGCGAGATGATGTCGCCCCCACCGGAAGGCGGAAGCTACCCTACCCTCGAAGCGGTCCAGAAAGCCGTTCTTCGATACTGTACGTCTGTCGGTTATGCCATTGTCATCGGCCGTTCGAAGAAGACTGTACCGGGGTTAAAAAAGGTTCTCTTTGTCTGTGATCGTGCAGGCAAGCCGCCGAGCCGTGTCAGCCCCGAGTGCCGCAAGCGCAAGACGTCGTCCCGGAAATGCGACTGCCCCTTTGGCTTCTTTGCCATCGAGCAGCGGACACAGTGGACTATCCGATATCGCCCGGACCCTACTCACCTCTCACACAACCACGGTCCTAGTGAGAGCCCTTCACACCACCCTGCTGCCCGCAAACTTGACAGCAAGATGGTTGCTGCAGTGAAGGAGCTCAAAGAAAACGGTGAGCCTCTTGTACAAGTAAAACCGATTTCATACTAACTGCGATGAGCAGGTGCTGGAGTCTCGGAGACACTGCAGATTCTGCAAACCAAGAACCCTGATTGCCACCTACTCCCAAGGGACATCTATAATGCTCGGGCAGCGATCAATCGCAACCCCCAGAAAGTGGCTACTGGCCTGGCAGAGAACAGACCTGCGATATACAGCAAGCCTCATCAGTCTCCCGAAGACCGCATACGCGCAGACTTGAGGCGCGAACTTGCAAAAGCGCGAGAAGACATGAAAAAGATGGAGGAGGACAAGGACAAAGAAATTGGCGAGCTGAAGACGAAACTGGAAGAGCAACAAGTCACCATCGCCAAATTTGAAGAGTTTATCGACATATGTAACGAACGGGTCATGTTTCAACGGCAGAGGCTTGCGGGCAGCAACGGAGGCACGGGCAGCCAAGCCTAGGTACCCAGGTGGTATAGGTAGTGTAGAGTCTCGATCTGGCGCATGGTCGGTCTAGTGGCACGAATGTGGGTTATGGATGACTGGGCAATGGTCTACAAGGGCGTTGGGATGGGGACTTGTTTGTCTGGGACATGTTTTCGCGTACCTGACGGTGAGACTGGGTTTTGGGGGATTCATGGACGGTTGAAGCAAGGTTGGGAGGCATTGTCATGTTTTCAGATGGCTTAAGATTATGACTTTTTCTTGTGCTTCTGGTTCTTGTAGGGATCATAGTTCTGTATGGGGGGTAGGGGAGGGTGAGGAGACGACTGTACGTGATTGGTCCTGTGGCAGTTAGGTACCTTTGTTAGAAATGTAGGTAGGCAGTTGAGGGCTATCTTAGTCTCAGGTCAAACGATGCTCAACTTCTATAATACCTGCGTGTCTGTCTGCAGGTAGGTAGACATTGGATCCATGGAAGGAAGTGTGTATGTAGTAGAGTAAATCGGACGCCACTGGAGGGGGGAGAAACGTTGCCGTCCCCACCCCCTCTGTTATCCGCACTTGAGAGTACAGTATACTGCAGGCACGTGCTTTGTATGGAGGTATGGAACCAGCCCGATGAAGACGATACAGGAGTGGGGTTTCGACATTGTGAGTTGTGGCTCAACTCAAGGTTCGAGTTAGGGACCACCCGCGGACCATCTATCGTAGGTAGCTGCGTGTACTGTACGTTAATTAGACGGCGTCTCCTTAGCGGATATGCACTCCTGAGCTGGTACATTGTACGCACAAGCATCCATTTCCTACAGCTGATGGAGTTCCTTTGGCTAAGCCAGATAGTGGCCTTGTAGGTAGGTACCTACCTAGGCAGTCAGTCAGTCATTCATTGTTGTTGGAGAGCAACATCAGCAACATCTATCTAAAAAGCGTAGCATTCAATCAAAACCCTTGCTGGAGTTCTTTCATTTCCTTGGGACGACCCAGCGAGACCAATGCGACCCCTGCGCCCAAACGCCAACCTGGCGTCCTCCACGGGGAACCCCCTCTTGTCGCGAGATGGATGTAATGGAAGCCAATTAGAGGCCGCGTGTGGCAGCTTGTCGCAGATTTGGCGGATGGGCGTTGTGCTCCACTGAAGGCGTCCTGTCGCGGGCGACAGTGGGCTACAGCGTCCATGGGCTTCAGCGCAGGTCCATGCCTCCTGTGCCCGGGCGGGCGTCCACCATTCATTATTGGGTCCGGCGGGCGGCTTTTGATTGTGTGTGGGTGCACGCCTCCTGACGACACAGTGCCCGCCGTCCAGTCGCGGCAGGGGTGCCCCTGGACCTAGTCGCGTAAATCCGGCAGAACAAGACACAGCTGCAGCCAGCGAGCGCCCTTGGCTCATGTTGGATCCAAAGTCAACAACCGAACTCCTTTGGTGGACAACTTCATCTCATCAACCCCTAGGTACTCAGCGCCGCGTATTACCTACCTCTGCGACTCGCACTTTTTGCTGTCATCGACACCACGCTCCTTTTAGTCTCTGAGCTCATCGTACGCCGTCGCTGAGTTTGCTTTACAACAACCTACCCGAGCTCGTTGTCCCTCCATCACCGACTCCCCTCGTTTGCGTCCCCTCAAACCTCCGCGAGCCGACCTTTTGGAGATGACTGGGCGCTGCTAAGCCTCTCCCATCTACTCTTTCCCCCCTCCCCGATCCTCCTGCCGCCATGGAGGTCACCTCGGCCGCCGCGCCGAGCACCGGGAGCTCTGCCAACGGCGTTGCAGCAGCAGCGCCGTTCCCGACCATCGAGCCCGAACGCGTGGTTGAGCATCTCGCCGCCGTCTGCGAGATCGCCCTCGGCGCCACCCGAGACGAGCTCGAGCAGCTGGGAAGTTTGCTGTACAAGGGCCGCTATGGCGAGACCGTCTCGCGCTGTACGCGGTTTGCCAGCGATAGCCAGAATGTGCTCTACATCCAGAAGGATATCGCAAACTCGTCTGCTGTAGAGCCCGGAGCCGACCCTGCTGGTCCGTCGACGTGAAGCTTGGAATGTTGTATCGTCTTGCTGATTTTTGATAGCGCCGGTTACCTACAACTACACTCTCTCTACCGAGATCTCCTCGTCCCCGACGACCGTCTCCTCTCTCGTCCTTATCAAATCTCCTCAGCCTATAGACCCGACCCGACCCCTTACATCTCAAATATTTATTACTAATTTGCCTGGCCCTGCCTCTCTCAACGCGGGAGTTGGAGAGCAGGGTACGGCCCTCTCCCCGTGGGAGGTTCTTCATTCTCAGGTCCACCATGCCTTGGTGCCGTACTTTGACGCCAACACCAAGAGCCAGCAGTTGACCAACGGGTCGAGAGGACGGGCGGATGTTGATGCGAAGACGGGAATTCCAGTGACCAAGAAACGACTCAACGACCTGGAGCTGAGTCTGCTCCATCTTCAGCAGAATGTCGATATTCCCGAGATCTCACTCACCTTCCACTCCATCGTTCAGAATGTCATCGACGACGCCGACTCCCGCCATACCCGACCTTCTCTCGATGCGATCCCCCAGAATCTCATCCAGGACAGCACGTTCCTCAACCGACTGCAGGCCAATGTCAACACCTGGATCAAGTCCATTCAGGGGATCACCAAGTTGACCAAGGACCCATCCTCGAATGCGAACCAGGAGTTCAACACCGCGAGCCAGGAGGTTAACTTTTGGCTGTCCATGGAATCAGCCTTGGAGGGCATCGAGGGCCAGCTCAGGAGCGAGGGTGTTCTCCTGACGCTAGAGATCCTCAAGCATGCCAAGCGTTTCCAGGCCACCGTCAGTTTCACGGCCGACACTGGCCTCAAGGAAGCCATGGACAAGGTTCAGAAGTACAACCAGCTCATGCGTGATTTCCCTCTCGATGAGCTGCTTTCTGCCACCTCCCTTTCCAAGGCGCAGGAGGCTATTGCGCAGATCTTTGGCCACCTGAACAAGAAGCTGAGGATATGCCCTTATCCGATTCGTAGGGCCCTGCCACTCGTTGAAGCCATCTCGGCCGATCTCGACGAGGTGCTTCATCGGCTGCTGCCAGGAACTGAGCTGGTTAACCTGGACTACCAGCAGTTCCAGACAATCATGCAGACTTGCGACGACATATTCCGAACCTGGGAAGAGAATGTCAAGGAGTTTACCAATGTGGCGCGTGAAGTGACCCGACGTCGAAACGAGAAGTTTATCCCCATCAAGATCAACAAGAAGCACTCGGAGCTCGAGTCGAGGATCAAGTACGTCAGCACTTTCCGCGACAACCACGAGCAGCTCCAGCGGACGATTATCAACGTGCTTGGCCCCCAGGCGACTATCCCTGGTGTCACCGAGACGACGGGCTCAAACGGCATCGTCATGGAGGAGATGGGCGATGTGGACGCCGTCGAAGAGGTCAAGCAAGCTTGGGAGGCTCTCTACAACGTCGACCTGCTGGATGTCACCGACCAGGGCAAGGAACGCTGGGTGCGAGCTGAGAATCTGTACAACGAGCGCACGACTCGAGTGGAGAATTCCATCATTGCCAGACTCCGAGACCGACTGGCCACTGCCAAGACCGCCAACGAGATGTTCCGAGTCTTCTCCAAGTTCAACGCTCTCTTTGTCCGGCCCAAGATTCGTGGTGCTATTCAGGAGTACCAGAACCAGTTGATGGACCACGTCAAGCAGGCAATCAACGGACTGCACGAGCGATTCAAGCAGCAGTATGGTCACTCGGAGACTCATGCTATGGCTCAGCTTCGCGACCTTCCGCCTGTCTCAGGTGCCATCATCTGGGCGCGCCAGATCGAGTTCCAGCTTGACGGCTACATGCGAAAGGTCGAGGCTGTCCTTGGTCCCGACTGGACTATGCATACCGAAGGCCACAAGCTCCAGGAGGAGAGCGAGCTCTTCAAACAGAAGCTGGACACTGCTAGAATCTACGAGGCTTGGATCGCCGACGTGGGTCGACGCAAGATCTCCATCTCTGGCCAGCTGTTCGAAATCGCTCGTGTAAGATCCGCCGGTGGCATCTTTGAGCTCACTGTCAACTTTGACCCCCAAGTCATTACCCTCTTCAAGGAAACGCGCAACCTCACCTGGCAATCGTACTCTGTGCCGCACGCTGTTACGACCGTGTCCAAGGATGCCAAGCGAGTCTACCCCTATGCTGTTAGCCTGATGGAGAGCGTGAGGACACTTTCCCAGACACTGCGACAAATATCCGTCATGGGTGAGGAATCAGTTCTGCTCTTTGGATACCGAAACGATGTCTACAAGTTGATCAGTGAAGGTGTGCCGCTGCGATGGGAGTCGTTCATCAACTCTCATGAGCTATTCTACTCTGATAATAGACAAACACGACCCCTGCTCCCCGGTGGAACCGACTTTGGCCTTGCCAAGAACACGGAGAGCAAGCACGGCATGTTCATTCGCGGGTTTGCGGCAGCTGTGTCTGTTCTTCAGCAAAAGGCAGTCTCCCTGAACTTCATCCATGCCACTGTTGAGCAAGCTTTGAAGGAGCTCAACACCTGCCCCTATGAAGAGTCTTCGTTCCATACCCGCCTGGATACGATCCAAGCAGCCGTTGATCAGTTGAACTTGGAGCAATATGTCAACTTGGACTTTTGGGTGCGTGGCCTGAACAGCAAGGTTCAGTCGATTCTCCTCACCCGCCTCCAAAGCGCGGTTCATTCATGGATCGAAGCGTTTGAGGATGATACCCCTGAGGATGAGTTGCGACGAAGGTTCAACAACAGCAATGAAGAGAACAAGCCGGATGGCCCGACCATGAAGCGTCTTGTGCTTGAGCTGGCCATGCGCAACCAAGTCATCTACCTCGACCCTCCTCTGGAATTTGCACGCGCCAGTTGGTTCCTCCATCTCCACGAGTGGCTCGGAATTGTTTGCAACCTTCGCAAGATCAAGGCCACGCGATATCAGATGAGCCTCACCACCACTGCCAATGACGAGCCTCGCTTTACCGACCTGCCCTCGGAGTGCGCTGGCCTGTTGCAGCGTGTCTATGTCTCAGTCGAGAAGAAGCTGCACGAGGTCAGCGCCTACGTGGACAAGTGGCTCCAGTTCCAGTCACTCTGGGATCTCCAATCTGAGCAGGTTTACGATGCTCTTGGCGAACAGCTCCCACGATGGTTGCAGCTTCTCCAGGAGATTCGCAAGACCCGGTCCACCTTTGACACTCAAGAAGTCAGCCGCGCGTTTGGGCATCTCACGATTGATTACGACCAGGTTCAGACCAAGGTCAACGCCAAGTATGACCAGTGGCAGCATGAGATTCTTATGAAGTTTGCCAGCCGCCTTGGCAACCGCATGCGTGAGATCCATGCAGAGATAGAAAAGGCACGCAAGCACCTCGAGAGCCAGAGCTCGGATGCCTCGTCGACTGCCCAGGCCGTCCAGTTCATCACTGTTGTCCAGAGCTGCAAGCGCAATGTGAAGACGTGGGCACCCGAGATCGACATGTTCCGCCAAGGACAGTCGACACTTGTCAGACAACGATATCAGTTCCCCAATGACTGGCTGCATATTGAACAGATCGACAGTCAGTGGGAGGCGCTCAAGGAGATTCTCGAAAAGAAGTCGAGGATCGTTCAGGACCAGACAGATGCGCTACAGGCCAAGATCGTTGCTGAGGACAAGTTGATTAGTGCGCGAATTGCCGAGATCGCCGGCCAGTGGAACGAGGAGAAGCCTGTCTCTGGAACCATTCAGCCTGATGTTGCTTCCGCCACCTTGAACTCCTTTGAATCTCGCATCTCTAAACTCCAGGACGATGCTCAGATGGTGGCGAAGGCCAAGGAAGCCTTGGATCTTCCTGCCAGCCCCGACACCTCTCTTGAGGCCACCCTCGAGGAGGTCCGCGACTTCCAGTCTGTCTGGTCTAACCTTTCCACCATCTGGGCGAGTCTCAACGAGACACGCGATATCCTCTGGACTGCTGTTCAGCCACGAAAGATTCGGTCCAAGGTTGACGATCTCATCAAGAGCACCAAGGAAATGCCCAGCAGGATGCGACAGTATGCTGCTTTTGAACACGTTCAGGGCATTCTTCGCGGCTTCCTCAAGGTCAACTCTATTCTGTCCGACCTGAAGTCTGATGCCATTCGCGAACGCCACTGGCACAAGATTTACAAGCAAATCAGGCCGCAGAAGCGCTTCTCACCCAGCTCGATGACTCTTGGTGATGTCTGGGATCTCAACCTGGTTGCCACAGAGGTCATCGTCAAGGACATCATCGCCCAGGCTCAGGGTGAAATGGCCCTCGAAGAGTTCTTGAAGCAAGTCCGTGAGACCTGGCAGAACTATGCCTTGGAGATGGTCAACTACCAGAACAAGATCCGCCTCATTCGCGGTTGGGACGATCTCTTTGCCAAGTGCAGTGAGAACCTGAACTCTCTGCAGGCTATGAAGCACTCTCCCTATTACAAGGAGTTTGAGGAAGAGGCTGTTTCTTGGGAAGACAAACTCAACCGTGTCCATGTTCTTTTCGACGTGTGGATTGATGTTCAACGTCAATGGGTATACCTCGAGGGCGTCTTCACTGGCAACGCAGATATCAAACACCTCCTCCCCATCGAGTCGGGACGCTTCCAGAACATTAACAGCGAGTTCTTGGCCGTCATGAAGAAGGCCAACAAGTCGCCATATGTCCTTGAAGTCCTCAACATCCCCAACGTCCAGAAGTCTCTCGAGCGACTCGCAGAAATGCTCAACAAGATTCAGAAGGCGCTGGGTGAATACCTGGAAAAGGAGAGAGTCTCATTCCCCCGATTCTACTTTGTTGGTGACGAGGATCTCCTGGAGATGATTGGTAACAGCAATGACACACTGCGCATCGCCAAGCACTTCAAGAAGATGTTTGCTGGCCTGTCAGGTCTCGTTATGGACGATGAAACTGTCATTTCTGGCTTCACTTCTAAAGAAGGCGAGCTTGTCCGGCTGAAGAAGGAAATCTCTTTGGCCAAGACGCCGAAAATCAACGACTGGCTGGCGCTCTTGGAGGGCGGTATGAAGGCGACCCTGGCTGAGCTGCTTGCTGAGGCTGTTGACCAGTACACGCCCATTTTTGAGTCAGACAATATTGACCGGGAGGCCCTGAACGAGTTCATGGATGCTTATCCCAGTCAGATTGTCGTGCTTGCTACCCAGGTTGTTTGGACGACTGCGGTTGACAAGTCTCTCACTTCTGGCGGCGAGATGCTCAGGGCCATCTTCGATCGTGAAGTGCAGGTTCTCCGTGTTCTTGCCGACACCGTTCTGGGAGAGCTCGAGGTTATTCTGAGGAAGAAGTGCGAACAGTTGATTACCGAGTGTGTTCACCAGCGTGACACTATCGAGAAGCTCATCAATGCAAACGCCAGCTCCACAAGCCACTACCTCTGGCAGTTGCAGATGCGTTACATCTACGAACCCCAGGGCGAATATCTTGACCGCCTGTACATCAAGATGGCCAACGCCAAGCTCAACTATGGCTTCGAATACCTGGGAGTTCCTGAGCGTCTTGTCCGCACACCTCTTACCGATCGATGTTTCCTCACCCTTACTCAGGCACTGTGCCAACGCCTGGGTGGTTCACCTTATGGTCCTGCAGGTACGGGTAAGACTGAGTCAGTCAAAGCCCTCGGTGTGCAGCTGGGAAGATTCACTCTTGTCTTCTGCTGTGACGACACCTTTGACTTCCAGGCCATGGGCCGTATCTTCCTCGGTATCTGCCAGGTCGGTGCTTGGGGCTGTTTCGACGAGTTCAACCGTCTGGAGGAGCGTATTCTATCTGCTGTCTCGCAGCAGATCCAGAACATTCAGTTGGGTCTCAAGCAGGGCGTCGAGGATGACCAGTCTCAGATTGAGCTGGTCGGCCGCCATCTCCACGTCAACGAGAACACTGGTATCTTCATCACCATGAACCCTGGCTATGCCGGCCGATCCAACCTGCCCGATAACTTGAAGAAGCTCTTCCGAAGTGTCGCTATGTCGAAGCCAGACAAGGAGCTCATTGCCGAGGTTATGCTCTACTCGCAGGGTTTCAACCAGGCCAAGCAGCTGTCCAAGCACACTGTTCCTTTCTTCGATCAGTGTGCTGGCAAGCTGTCGAAGCAGGCTCATTACGATTTTGGTCTGCGTGCCCTGAAGAGTGTTCTGGTCAGCTCTGGTGGTCTCAAGCGTGCCCGCTTGGGTGAAGGCAGCCTCGGTTCCGAGGAGGTTGTCGAGCCCGAGATCATCGTGCAGAGCATTCGGGAGACGATTGCACCCAAGCTGATCAAGTCCGATGTTGACATCATGGCTACCATTGAATCAGATTGCTTCCCTGGTGTGCAGTACGTGCCGGCCAACCTCGAGGCCCTGGAGAACGCCATCCGAACTCTTGCGGCTGAGCGTCACCTCGTTGTCAATGAGCTCTGGATGACCAAGGTCCTCCAGCTGTACCAGATCCAGAAGATCCACCACGGTGTCATGATGGTTGGCAACTCTGGATCCGGTAAATCTGCTGCCTGGAGGCTTCTGCTTGATGCCCTCCAAAAGGTTGAGGGAGTCGAAGGCGTGTCTCATGTGATCGACTCAAAGGTCATGTCGAAGGAGGCACTGTACGGAAACCTCGACTCGACAACTCGTGAGTGGACCGACGGTCTATTCACCAGCATTCTCCGCAAGATTGTCGACAACCTGCGTGGTGAGGACTCAAAGCGACACTGGATTGTCTTTGATGGTGATGTCGATCCTGAATGGGTCGAGAACTTGAACAGTGTGCTCGATGACAACAAGCTGCTTACCCTCCCCAACGGTGAGCGTCTCAACCTGCCTGCCAACGTCCGAATCATGTTCGAAGTCGAGACGCTCAAGTACGCCACTCTCGCCACTGTCAGTCGTTGCGGTATGGTCTGGTTCAGTGAGGACACTGTCTCGCCGCACATGATGGTCGAAAACTATCTCTCGAGTCTTCGCAGCGTGCCCTTTGAGGACTTGGACGAGGATAGTGTTGCCACGGGACACAGCCCTGCCAAGACGCTGGCCGTGCAAGGCGAGTTTGCCAATCTACTCCAGGTCTACCTGACCGACGAGGACTTTATTCTCCAAGCTCTCCGGCGAGCTGAGGATTACAACCACATTATGGAGTTCACAGTCGCTCGTGTGCTCACCACCCTCTTCTCGCTGCTCAACAAGGCTGTCCGAGATGCTATCGAGTACAATGGCCAGCACTCCGACTTCCCCCTCGAGTCTGAACAGATCGAATCCTTCATCTCCAAGAAACTCTTGTTGGCACTTGTTTGGGCACTCACTGGCGATTGTCCTCTGACTGACAGGAAGGCATTTGGTGATGACATCTGTGCCTTGGCCAACTTTGGCTCTCCTCCTCTAGATGGCAGCAGCTCTCTCATCGACTTCGACGTGACTCTCCCCAAGTCTGAGTGGGCTCCCTGGCAGAACCAGGTGCCATCTGTGGAAGTCAACACCCACTCCATCACCCAGACCGATGTCGTTATTCCCACACTGGACACGGTCCGACATGAGGACGTGCTCTACTCGTGGCTAGCTGAGCACAAGCCTCTGCTGCTCTGTGGTCCTCCTGGATCCGGTAAAACAATGACTCTGTTCAGTGCACTTCGCAAGCTGCCCAACATGGAAGTTGTTGGTCTCAACTTCTCGAGCGCAACGACTCCTGACCTGCTCATCAAGACGTTTGAGCAGTACTGCGAATACAAGAAGACGCTGAACGGTGTGATGCTCTCGCCCACTCAGATCGGACGATGGCTTGTCATCTTCTGCGATGAGATCAACCTGCCGGCACCGGACAAGTATGGAACGCAACGCGCTATTTCGTTCCTTCGCCAGCTTGTTGAGCACAACGGCTTCTGGCGAACCTCTGACAAGTCATGGGTCACTCTCGACCGTATCCAGTTTGTCGGTGCTTGCAACCCTCCCACCGACGCTGGACGAACTCCCATGGGCGCTAGATTCCTTCGACATGCGCCTCTCATCATGGTCGACTATCCTGGTGAACTGTCTCTCAACCAGATCTACGGCACTTTCAACTCTGCTGTTCTCAAGATTATCCCATCTCTTCGAGGATATGCAGAGTCTCTTACCCACGCCATGGTTCGCTTCTATCTCGAGTCCCAGCAAAGATTCACACCCCAGATCCAGCCTCACTATATCTACTCCCCTCGTGAACTCACTCGATGGGTCCGTGGTGTGTACGAGGCTATTCGGCCGCTGGAGGCCTTGTCCATCGAGGGCCTTATCCGAATCTGGTCTCACGAAGCTCTGCGCCTCTTCCAGGATCGATTGGTGGCTGAAGAGGAGCGACACTGGACCGATGAAACTATACGACGCATCGCATTGGACTTCTTCCCCAACATCGATGAGGAGAAGGCTCTTGGAGGCCCTATCCTGTTCTCTAACTGGCTGTCCAAGAACTATGTCCCAGTCGACCGTGAGCAGCTGAGAGACTTTGTCAGGGCCAGGTTGAAGACATTCTGCGAAGAAGAGGTCGACGTGCCCCTGATCCTCTTCAACGATGTCTTGGAGCACGTGCTGCGCATCGATCGTGTCTTCCGACAGCCCCAGGGTCATCTCATCTTGATTGGTGTCAGTGGCAGTGGCAAGACTACGCTGTCTCGCTTCGTGGCGTGGATGAATGGCCTCAAGGTCTTCCAGATCAAGGTTCACGGCAAGTACTCTGCTGAGGACTTTGATGACGATCTCCGAGATGTCCTTCGACGATGCGGTTGCAAGGGGGAGAAGATTTGCTTCATCATGGACGAGTCGAACGTGTTAGATTCAGGCTTCCTGGAGAGAATGAACACCCTGCTCGCCAACGCCGAAGTCCCCGGTCTCTTCGAGGGAGACGAGTATGCAGCCCTCATGACAGCCTGCAAGGAGGGTGCTCAGCGACAGAACCTGCACCTGGACTCTCCAGAGGAACTTTACAAGTGGTTCACGCAGCAGATCGTCAAGAACCTACACGTCGTGTTTACCATGAACCCTCCTGAAGACGGCCTGTCCTCAAAGGCCGCGACCAGTCCCGCCCTGTTCAACAGATGCGTTCTCAACTGGTTCGGAGATTGGTCTGATCAGGCACTCTTCCAAGTCGGTCATGAGCTTACCCAATCCATCGACTTGGACCGAAGCAACTTTGAGTGTCCTGACACCATTCCTGTTGCGTATCGTGGCCTGCAGCTACCTCCGTCTCATCGCGAGACGGTTGTCAACTCGATGGTGCACATTCACTACTCGCTGCAGCGATACAACGAGAAGCTGCTCAAGCAGCAGGGCAAGGTTACCTTCCTGACGCCTCGACACTTCCTTGACTTTGTCACGCAATACATCAAGCTCTACAACGAAAAGCGGGAGGACCTCGAGGAACAGCAACGTCACTTGAACGTTGGTCTGGAGAAGCTCAGAGACACAGTGGACAAGGTCCGGGATCTCCGAGTGAGCCTGGCAGAGAAGAAGAAGCAGCTGGAGCAGAAGGATGCCGAGGCGAACGAGAAGCTGCAGCGAATGGTTGCCGATCAGCGTGTGGCGGAGCAGAGGAAGAATACTTCGCTGGAGATCCAGGTCAACTTGGAGAAGCAGGAGGCCGAGGTTGCCTCGCGCAAGAAGGTTGTGCTGGAGGATCTCGCAAAGGCAGAGCCGGCGGTCGAGGAGGCCAGGGCCAGCGTCAGCAACATCAAGCGTCAACATCTGACCGAAGTCAGGTCCATGGGCAACCCGCCCCAGGGTGTTCGACTTGCCATGGATGCCGTGTGCACCTTGCTCGGTCACAAGATCAACGACTGGAAGGCGGTGCAAGGAATCGTGCGAAAGGACGACTTCATTGCCAGCATCCTCATGTTTGACAACGCCAAGCAGATGAACAAGGGCTTGAGGAACAAGATGCGCAACGACTTCTTGTCCAACCCCGAGTTCACCTTCGAAAAGGTCAACCGCGCGTCCAAGGCCTGCGGCCCTCTGGTGCAGTGGGCTGCTGCCCAGGTCAACTACTTTGACATCCTCGACCGAGTTGGCCCTCTCAAGATCGAAGTCGAGCAGCTCGAGGATCAGGCCCTGGAGACAAAGGCCCAGGCCAAGTCTGTGCAGAACAACATCGCGGAGCTCGAGGCCAGCATCAACACGTACAAGACAGAGTATGCTGCGCTCATCAGCGAGACCCAGGCCATCAAGGCCGAGATGTCGAGAGTCCAGTTCAAGGTGGACCGCAGTGTCAGACTCCTCGACAGTCTGTCCTCGGAACGAGTCCGTTGGGAGGCAGGAAGCAAGTCTTTCGAGATCCAGATCAGCACCCTCGTCGGAGATGTCCTCGTGGCTGCAGCCTTCCTGGCGTACAGTGGTCTATACGACCAGACGTTCCGAAAGTCGATGATGGACGACTGGTTCCATCAGCTTCACCTGTCTGGCATCCAGTACAAGTCGCCAAACCCTGTGACTGAATACCTGTCTACGGCTGATGAGCGCCTGGGCTGGCAGGAGAATTCCCTCCCTGTCGATGATCTATGCACCGAGAATGCCATCATTCTCAAGCGCTTCAACCGTTACCCGCTCATCATCGACCCCTCGGGAAGAGTTACCGAGTTCCTGCAGAAGGAATGCAAGGATCGCCGCTTGACGGTGACGAGCTTCTTGGACGATACCTTTACCAAGCAGCTCGAGAGTTCCCTTCGATTCGGAAACCCCATCCTCATCCAGGACGCCGAGCATCTGGATCCCATCCTCAACCACGTCCTCAACAAGGAATGTCAGAGAACCGGTGGACGTGTCCTCATCCAGCTCGGCAAGCAGGAGATCGACTTTTCGCCATCCTTCAAGCTCTACCTCTCCACCCGCGATCCATCGGCTACCTTTGCGCCTGACATCTGCAGTCGGACCACCTTTGTCAACTTTACCGTCACCCAGAGCAGTCTGCAGACCCAGTCTCTGAACGATGTCCTCAAATCAGAGCGTCCGGATGTTGACGAACGACGCTCCAACCTCATCAAGCTTCAGGGAGAGTTCAAGATTCACCTGCGACAGCTTGAGAAGCGACTGCTTCAGGCTCTCAACGAGTCTCGCGGCAACATTCTGGATGACGACAACGTCATCGAGACGCTCGAGACTCTCAAGACCGAGGCTGCCGAGATCTCTGCCAAGATGAGCAACACCGAAGGCGTCATGGCTGAGGTGGAGGAGATCACGCAGCAGTACAGCATCATTGCCCGATCTTGCAGTGCCGTCTTTGCTGTTCTGGAGCAGCTGCACTACCTCAACCACTTCTACCAGTTCTCGCTCCAGTACTTCCTCGACATCTTCCAGTCGGTGCTGCACGGCAACAAGAACCTCGCCAACCAGACGGACCACAATGCCAGACGCGACGTCATCGTCAAGGACCTCTTTGTCAACACGTTCAAGCGGACCGCCCTTGGTCTGCTCCAGAGGGACCGCATCACGTTGGGCATGCTCCTCGCCCAGGCCTCGCCTTACAAGATGGACAAGTCTCTGATTGACATGATCCTCGACAACCGCGTTGAGGGCAGGGATCTCTCGTCGCACCCAGATGACAGAGACAACGCATTCGTGCAGGCCAAGAAGCTCAGCCCTCTCAAGGACAAGGTTGATGCCATCTCAACCGAGGACTGGGACAAATTCTTTACCGAGGAGTTGGCCGAGAACGCTGTGCCACATGTCTGGGATGACAAGACCGAAGCCGTGGACCAGGCTCTCCTGTCCCTCCTGCTCGTCAAGCTCTTCAGGATGGACCGGTTTGTTCCCGTCGCCGAGCGTTTCGTCGGTCAGGTCTTTGGCTCTGACATCTTGGACATCGTCGAGGACCTCAAGCAGACAGTCACTCAAGTGTCTGCCACGCTGCCCATCTCTCTGGTGTCGAGCCCCGGCTTCGACGCCAGTTACAAGGTGGACAACTTGGTTGAGAGGATGCGCGTCAAGTGCACCAACATCGCCATGGGTTCCAACGAGGGTCTCGCCAGCGCCGACAAGGCCATCAGCAACGCCGCCCAGACTGGCTCATGGGTCTTGGTCAAGAACGTGCACTTGGCTCCAACCTGGCTCCAGAGCTTGGAGAAGCGCATGGAGTCGCTCAACCCTCACTCGGACTTCCGTCTCTTCCTCTCCATGGAGTCGAGCCTCAAGATTCCCGTCAACCTGCTCCGAGCCTCCCGCGTGCTCATGTACGAGCAGCCTGCGGGTGTGAGGGCCAACATGAAGGACTCGATGTCATCCCTGTCCACGCGAGCCACCAAGAGCCCCGTAGAGAGGACACGACTCTATCTGCTCCTGTCCTTCTTGCACGCCGTTGTGCAAGAGAGACTGCGGTATGCGCCAAACCTTGGCTGGAAGGGATTCTGGGAGTTTAACGACAGCGATGTAAGTGAAGCTTTGGCTCAACACACCTTGACTTGATAACTGACATGGCCAACAGTACGAATGCTCCGCTCATATTGTCGACACTTGGATCGACAGCGTAGCTGGCAACCGAACCAACCTTGCGCCCCAGAACATCCCATGGGAGATGCTGCGATACCTTGTGACGGAGACGTATGGTGGCAAGATCGACGATGAGGGAGATTTCAAGCTTCTCTCTCAGCTCGTCACGTCGTTCCTCACCCCAGCCGCCTACGAGGTTGACCACAAGCTCGTCGATGGCCCCGAGGGTGGCCTCGTTGTGCCATCGGGCACCAGCTTCCAGGACTTCCTCGCCTGGATTCATCGTCTGCCCGAACGCGAGCCTCCCACCTATCTCGGCCTGCCCGCCAACGCCGAGAAGCTGCTCCTCGGAGGTCTCGGCCGCAGCCTGATTGGCAACCTGCGCAAGGTTACGGAGCTGCTCGATGAGGGCGAGCAGTTGGTGACGGAAGTTTAATTAGTGATGGACTAGGAAAGATTGTACTGACTGGATGGATGGAATCATGTGGCTGCGTCGTTCGTTTCCCTTCTTGAAGAGGGCCTGGGCCCCTTCCTGTTTTCTTTGCTTTATTACATTCATGTGGCATCAAGCGGCGGCGCGTTGAGAGAGTTGCTGATACGATACTGTCGAGGACCACACTATACTTGCTGATACCCCCTGCGTCACATAGACTGGTTTCTTTTCTGTTCTTGTTGATTTGTTTAACTGTACTTTATTTATCATGACAAAAGAATTCGATTCGCTATGCCCCAGTCTCACTCATGCGTGGTCTCGTGAACTATCATGTGGTTTAATCCTTTCATCATTCCGGCTCTCTTTATACAGAGGAGGGGGGG